>JASFXW010000129.1:0-128664 GCA_030490835.1 Annona cherimola | reverse complement strand
ATATTAATTTCATAATTTTTGAAATTAAGGAATATGCTTAAGTGAATTTATATTGATTTTTAGTATATGAAGAAAGTAATTTTTTTAGCTAAGTAAATGATGATAAATTCAAGATTTATGAATTTTCCCATGATGTACTAAGCATAAGCTATGTCATAGTATTTTTTATTTTTAGAAAAAATGTCAAATTTTGAGACGCATGACAGTAACCACGTTACTGTGAACAGTAGCCACGGATGAAGAGTAATTGCTACAGTAAACAGCGTGATTTTGGAAAAAAATTTGAGATTTATTTTTTATAAGGATGTATGGATGGAATTTTAAGGATTTATAGATAAAAATCCACATAAGAAAATAATGACCAAGTGTTTTTAAGGTTAACCTCTATAAGAAATTGGAGGAAAATAAGGTCATAAATGGATATAACATATGTATGATAAAGTAGGTATATCCTTTTCACTTGTATAGGAAAAATAAAGGAAATGATAAAAGATTCAGATTGAAGCAAAATAGAGGTAAGCAAGCAAACTTTTTGAAAATGATTTTATATGTTTTATATTGCAACCATGGAATATGTCGGAATTGCTTTATTATAAGCAAATCCATATGGAAGTAAGGAGAAATGTTGAGATATGTGGGAATTGCTTTATCATAAGCAAATCCTTATGAAAATGAGGAGAAAGGTGGAAATGGTTGCATTATAATGGAAAAGGAAAATTTTTGATTTCCAAATAATATTTGGTTTTATCGAATGAATTTAAAAATAATTTATTAAAATGTTTTGAAACGGATTTAAGGAAGGCCAACCGATAATCGATTTAAATGAAGATTTTTAAGGTAATGACCAAGGGATCAAACAAGCTTACCTTCATATAGAAGTAACTAATGTGTCATGTGGACAAAGAATATGATATCGTACAAAAAAATGAATTATGCAGTGGTATATCATTTATTCATGAAAAACCCAGAAAGGAGAAGAAAAGTGTTTGCAAAATCTTTTGTCTTTAGATATTAAAATGTTTTCGAAATTGTGTTACCGCTAAAAAATTATTTAAAAACATTTTAATAAGGTTTTGAAATTACTATTTCTCAAATACTTCCTTTAAATATTTTAAATGATTTAGAAATGTGTTATTTAAATGTTTTCAAAATTATTTAAGGTTCGTCATACTTACAAAATATTTGTATTAACTTGTTAACTTGGGTTGTGCCTAGTTTTCAAGTTAGAAAAGGGATTACCCGGCTGAGGTCTGTACTATTTTGAAATGACATGCTAGCATCAAGTTTTAAAAAGGAAAAGTCACAGACTAGGGTCTTTGGAGTTTTATAAAAAGCATGCTAGCATATGAATATGGAGAAAGGAATGTGTACAAGAGTTATGTACTAGGTTTACTGTAGAGGATATGCAAACCGGACGTGGTTGCAAGATGGGCCCCCTCTACATAGGCCAAGTCGCTTCAAAAGGCGAAATGCTGGCGGCGCCCTCCCTGAAATGGGAGAAGAACACGGATAACTACCTGGCTCGTGAGTTATCAATAGAGATAGTTTCTCTCCTAAGGAGGAAAGGATGATCACTTTGTAAGTGTCACCTACCAGACGGACAGAAACGTTATGCATGATGCATATGCTTTTTTTAAAAAACTTTTTATGGAAAATATTTTAAGGACATGAGAATGTCCTTGGAGAAAGAAAATTTTATGAAAAACGTTTTTATGTTCATGAAAAAGAGGTTTACATGTTAAGTTTGCAAGCATATATTTTATGAAAGGTTTTATGAAAAGGTTTCCACTGGTTGATAGTAGATCACTTGATAAGTGTCTACTATTGAACGGGAGAAATGCATTTAAATGAAAAAAATGCTTGCTTACTGAGTTTCGACTCACGTTTTGCTTTTCAAAACATAGACAGGTACAACACAGGCTAGGAAGGAAAGGAAAAATAAGGTATGAAGAAAATTTTATGATATGTTGATCTGTATATGGTATGAATGAACATATGGTAAGGAGTTTTCAAATTATGTATGTACGAAATGATCAGGTTAAAATAACATGTATTGTACAAAAACAAGTATGAATGATATCAATGATAATTGAAATTTGATGATAAGTATGTGTATTTATGCGATGAAAGAAAAGAAAAAGAAAGAAAAAAAAAATTGGACGAGATCAAATTAAGTACCCGCCGCGTGATCAGGGCAACAATCCTGATTCACA
Source organism: Annona cherimola (assembly GCA_030490835.1). Classification (NCBI taxonomy): domain Eukaryota; kingdom Viridiplantae; phylum Streptophyta; class Magnoliopsida; order Magnoliales; family Annonaceae; genus Annona; species Annona cherimola. The sequence continues at coordinate 126,451 of JASFXW010000129.1, read as the reverse complement.
CTTACCAATCGACAAGATCTTGGAGTAATGACAATTGTGACTCCTCGGTTCGGGGCGCCACAGAAGTTGGTATCAGAGCAAGGATTGGTAATGGCGTGGAAAGAAAAGATTTGATATCACAGAAGACGATATCAAAATGTGGATTGGTAAATAGGAGTGGAAAGAAGAAAAGTTAAGATGACTTGGTTGGTCTAGCACTAGCTAAGTAGAGTATATGTGATAAGAAAAGGGTAGAGGAAGATAACCAAAGTCTCTTTTGACTTTTGAAATGATACATGAATATAGTTTGTTTTAAATACAACTGCAAATATTTTACACTTGTATAATAAGTATGTATGATTAGTGAATTATATGATTAATGATGCTATGAATTATTGATGATATGATTTTTGAATATATAGAAAGATGCCTATCACCAGAGCAGGAGCTAGGCTAAACTAAGGAAAGACGATCGCAAATGATGAACCTGTAGGTTAATAGGAAAAAGGAGAGACCAGTAATAGGTCTAAGCGACCAGGGCAGGAGGAGCAATTAGAATAAAGAACTTGTCACCAATGAGAAAAGGTTAGTTCTAAACCCCGTATAGAAAGAGGAGCTAACCAAGAAAAATAAATAGAGGAAATGGCAGTTGCAGCTGTAGAAAAAGCAATGCAGCAGTGGACAACATAAGCCATGGGCATGATCCAAGGATTATGGGAGGAACATCAATGTGCCCAACTAGGAAACAAGGATAGGGAAAGAATCTGCCCATTGGTCAACCCTACCCCTATAATAGGAATTGAAGATAGCTTATTTGAAGCTGATAGAAGGGCTATCAGTGCTTTCTTAGCACAGCACCCCCCTAAGTTTGTAGGCGAACTGGACCCTAGAAAAGCTGAGCAATGGATGATTGAGATTAAGAAGTTATTTAGAATCTCCCAATGCAATGATCAATAGAAGTTATTGTGCGCCACCCACTTATTGGTTGGGGACGCCTATGAATGGTGGAAGACTCTACTAGTTACTATGCCACACCCGGAAGAGGTGACGTGGCAAAATTTTTTGGAAGAATTTGATAAGGCCTTCCAGCAGGTCTCCAAAGTCAAAAGGTTATTGAGTTCGAACAATTATGTCAGGGCGAGATGACTGTTACGGAATATGCTACAAAATTTAATGCCCTGGTAAGATTTGTTCCATGGATAGCAAATGTGCCCGAAAATAAGGCACAAAGGTTTCAGCAAGGGTTGAAGTCGTATTTAAGAGAAGGCCTTGCACCTCATTTGATTAGAAATAATGCCTCAAGTATAGAAAGTGCAAGAGCCTTAGAATTAGAAATATTAAGAACCCAAGAAGAACAAGAGCAGTTTAATTTTGACACCCAGGAACAAGATATGGGAAAAGAAAGGAGCAAGAAGATAGTGACAAGAATAATGAAGTCAAACTCCATCTCAGTAGGTGCTCCAATGTGTAGAAATTGTCAAAGGTGTCATTTTGGCAAATGTTTAAGGGTTCTAATAAATGTTATAGGTGTGGCCAGACTGCTCATATAGAAAGAATTGCAGAAGTGCTGAGGAAAAATTATTAAAGTGCTTCATTTGTTATCAAGTAGGACACGTTACTACCAAATGTCCGAACAAAGCACAAGAAGAAAGAGGTCAAGGGAGATCTGCCCAGCAAAGGAATATGACTACTAATCAACAGGGTACCTCTACTAACCCAGTGCAAATGTACGCGTTGACTCACGAAGAGTCACAAGAACAAGGAGAGGAAGAAGTTGCAGGTATGGATGATGAATTAATTAATGATGACATTATGTGATTTCCATATCAACCTACTCCTGCACTATTAGTAGAACGAATAAATAGTGTCTCTATATAAAAACCCTGTATATGAAAGGTGCAGCAGAAGTGTGATGGGTTGTAACAGGTCTCGGGACGAAACCTTTTGTAAGGGGGGAGGATTGTGAAACCCGCAATCCTAGAATAACACATAGATTTTTGTACTAATGTTTATGATAAATAAAATTCATGAAATATGTTATATTTGCAAATGTGTGTATTAGAGGTTAAAATAATGCAATCAAGAATTTAACCCACGTGAATAGTAACCGAGGATTAAGACACGTGATTAAGAGTTAATCACTTGGATTAATCTAATCACAAAAAGAAAAAATAAGAATTTAATCACTACAAGAAAAAATAGCATTATTTTTTATTATTTTAATACAAATTTGGATTTTAGTTGAAAAATAGAAAAAATTCATAATTTGCAATCCGGGCATCGGAATTCGATAAAAATTTTTATGGATGGTTAAAAATTCATGATGAACATGATGAATGAGTCAAGATGTGATGAAAATCACAAATCAAAGGTCAAGATGAAGCGTCAAATGAAGATTGAAAAAGTAGTTTACCTTTTAATTAAATCCACTTTTGACTTTTTAATAAATAAATAATTAAAAAATTAAAAAATTAAATGTAAATGCAGCTGGAGCAGGGGCATGGCAGGCTAGGGTGGCTGGAATTTTGACCAAGATCAACGGTCCATGATCATCATCATCTTAAATCAATGGCTAGGATTTATTTAGCCTAAATTAATTAATTTTAGAAAATCAAAAAATAAGGAAAAATAGGGCTGCATAGGGTGGATGCACGAAGCTCCAAGCATTTTAAAAATTATAAAAAAATATATTTTTATAATTAAATACCTCAAGCTAAGGGGGTAAAATCCAATTTCTTGCAAAATCAAAAAGTATAAATAGGGCAGAAAGGGGCGTCCAAGGCATCAAAATCCCAGCTCCATTTGAGAATTTTCAGCTCCCAAGACCCTCCCACACGTTCAAGGAAGAAGAGGAGAAAGTTAGAGAGAAAAAGTGAGAGAAAAAGTTGGATATCTCCACTTCGGGTAAGCAATTTCTTTCCAAATTTCTTTTGGATGTTAATTAGGGTAAAATCATGCTTATATAATGCCTAAGCATGAGAAAATAATTATAGATATAATGCTTAAATGCAATTATGCCAAAACATCAAAAATTTGGAGCGAAAATAGAGCATTCGGGAAGATAACATATGATATGTGTAAATAATGCTCCAAAAATGATAAATGATGATATGGGATGTATGATTATGATAAATATGATGTTGGGATGATGATATATTAATTTCATAATTTTTGGAATTAAGGAATATGCTTAAGTGAATTTATATTGATTTTTAGTATATGGAGAAAGAAATTTTTTTAGCCAAGTAAATGATGATAAATTCAAGATTTATGAATTTTCCCATTATGTACTAAGCATAAGCTATGTCATGGTATTTTTTATTTTTGGAAAAAATGTCAATTTTTGAGACTCATGAACAGTAACCACGTTACTATGAACAGTAGCCACAGAGGAAGAGTAATTGCTACAGTAATTTGCTACAGTAAATAGCGTGATTTTGGAAAAAAAATTGAGATTTATTTTTTATAAGGATGTATGGATGGAATTTTAAGGATTTATGGATAAAAATCCACATAAGAAAATAATGACCAAGTATTTTTAAGGTTGACCTCTATAAGAAATTATGGAGGAAAATAAGGTCATAAATGTATATAACATACGTATGATAAAGTACGTATATCCTTTTCACTTGTATAGGAAAAGGAAAGGAAAGAATAAAGGATTCAGATTGAAGTAAAACAGAGGTAAGCAAGCAAACTTTTTGAAAATGATTTTATCTGTTTTATATTGCAACCATGGAGTATGTCAGAATTGTTTTATTATAAGCAAATCCATATGGAAGTAAGGAGAAATGTTGAGATATGTGGGAATTGCTTTATCATAATCAAATCCTTATGAAAATGAGGAGAAAGGTGGAAATGGTTGCATTATAATGGAAAAGGAAAATTTTTGATTTCCAAATAATATTTGGTTTTATCGAATGAATTTAAAAATAATTTATTAAAATGTTTTGAAATGGATTTAAGGAAGGCAACTCATAATCAATTTAAATGAAGATTTTTAAGGTAATGACCAAAGGATCATACATGCTTACCTTCATATAGAAATAACTCATGTGTCATGTGGACAAAGAATATGATATCGTATAAAAAAATGAATTATGCAGTGGTATATCCTTTGTTCATGAAAAACCCAGAAACGAGAAGAAAAGCGTTTGCAAAATCTTTTGTCTTTAGATATTAAAATGTTTTCGAAATTGTGGTACCACTAAAAAATTATTTAAAAACATTTTAACAAGGTTTTGAAATTACTATTTCTCAAATACTTCCTTTAAATATTTTAAATGATTTAGAAATGTGTTATTTAAATGTTTTCAAAATTATTTAAGGTTCGTCATCCTTACAAAATATTTTTATTAACTTGTTAACTTGGGTTGTGCCAAGTTTTCAAGTTAGAAAAGGGAATACAAGTTGAGGTCTGTACTATTTTGAAATGACATGCTAGCATCAAGTTTTAAAAAGAAAAAGTCACAGAGTAGGGTCTTTGGAGATTTATAAAAAGCATGCTAGCATATGAATATGGAGAAAGGAATGTGCACATGAGTTATGTACTAGGTCTACTGTAGAGGATATGCAGACCGGACGCGGTTGCAAGATGGGCCCCCTCTCTACATAGGCCAAGTCGCTTCAAAAGGCGAAATGCCGACGGCGCCCTCCCTGAAATGGGAGAAGAACACGGATAACTGCCTGGCTCACGAGTTATCAATAGAGATGGTTTCTCTCCTAAGGAGGAAAGGGTGATCACTTGGTAAGTGTCACCTACCAGACGGACAGAAACGTTATGCATGATGCATATGCTTGTTTTTAAAAAGTTTTTATGGAAAATATTTTAAGGACATGAGAATGTCCTTGGAGAAAGAAAATTTTATGAAAAACTTTTTTATGTTCATGAAAAAGAAGTTTACATGTTAAGTTTGCAAGCATATGTTTTATGAAAGGTTTTATGAAAAGGTTTCCACTGGTTGATAGTAGATCACTTGATAAGTGTTTACTATTGAACCGGAGAAATGCATTTAAATGAAAAAAATGCTTGCTTATTGAGTTTCGACTCACATTTTCCTTTTCAAAACATAGACAGGTACAATACATGCCAGGAAGGAAAGGAAAAATAAGGTATGAAGAAAATTTTATGATATGCTGATCTGTATATGGTATGAATGAACATATGGTAAGGAGTTTTCAAATTATGTATGTACGAAATGATCAGGTTAAAATAACATGTATTGTACAAAAACAAGTATGAATGATATCAATGATAATTGAAATTTGATGATAAGTATATGTATTTATGCGATGAAAGAAAAGAAAAAGAAAGAAAAAAAATTGGACGAGATCAAATTAAGTACCCGCCGCGTGATCAGGGCAACAATCCTGATTCACACTTACCAATCGACAAGATCTTGGAGTAAGGACAATTGTGATGCCTAGGTTCGGGGCGCCATATAATGACACACGGATTTAATGAATTATTTAAGGTAATAAAATCCATAATAAAATCAAGTGCTTAATGGCATAATTTAATGGCTAATGGATTAGCTCAAAGGAGCATGAAATAGGTGGCATGAAATGGACGTCCAAATGGGTTGTTTACATGTGATTTTTTATTTTTAAAAATTACAAAATATGTAATTAAGTGAGCTACATGACAAGGGAGGTTAATGGCATTAATTTGGGACGAATTTTATGGCACAAAATGCCAAAACATGAAGGCACATGGACGTGGACAGCAACATGAGCAAGAATGATGTGCACGTTCAAAGCGGCTTTTGGAAATTTTAATGATTTTTTTAATGGCTAAATTGACCCCTAATTAATCTAGTTAGCTAGGGTGATTAAACACCCATTAAGTAAAGTGAAAATTAGGTGGAAAAAGCGTGCAAAACCTGCTACAAGTGGACCCCACCCAAGTGGACAGCTACATGAAGGAAGGGAGGTGCACGTTCAAAGGCTACAAATGTGATTTTTTATGATTTTATTAATAAGCTAAATGGTCCCCTAATTAGGCTACTACCTAGGGTAGTTAATTAGCGATAAATTAAAGTAAAAATTCGTTGGAAAAAATGGCAAAAGACTGTTGCAAAGGGACGTTGCATGATATGGACAGATTTTGTCCATTAATGATGCGGATTTTAATGGATTTATTAAAAATAATTTTCTAATTTAAATAGAACACATTTTGCCATGTCAGCAATAGGGGATAAGCATATCTTAATCATTTTTAATTTCTGTGGAAAGTGGGGCCTACAAAGCTGGAAAATCTAGCTCATATCCTAGGTGCATGTTCACATGTGCTAAGGGTTGAGAGAGAAAAATACTAAGGGGAAAAAACCCCAAGCAAGGCAAGCACGTTGCATTTTTTTCCAACAGCATAAGGAGCAAGAAAGGGAGGAAAATAGGAGAAAAAGAGAAGGAAAAATGGAGAAGAAGAATGGGATTCAAGCTAGGAAAAATGGAGTCCAAGTTTGATCCAATACATGTAAGTATATCCTTGATTTTGGGTTGAAAATCATAACTGAAATTTTCTTAAATCCTATGTGATGTTGCTGTTTTGATGTTTAATCACAATTATATGATGATTCATGATTATATGAATTATATAAGTTGATTTATAAAGTTTAATTTGAGGATTAATCAGCCCATATCATCTAATCTACACTTATGTGTAGTAAATCTGGACTTGGAAAGAAAAATAGGGAAGAAATAGTTATTGAACCAATTTTAGCATAAAAATTTGTTTTAGAACTCATGTCTGGGTGATTAAGGAATGAATATATTTTCCACTTAAAAGGATAAGAATGTTGCAAATTAAAAATCTGAGAAAATCAACCTGAACAGGGTTGAACGGGTGTCAGGATCAGCTGCACCAAATAATTTTTAATAATTTTTATGCAAGAAATTTTAGTCTGAAAAGTTTAAAGGATATATAAAAAATATTGGGGATCACACCAAAAAAATAAAAATTAGGTTTTGATAGGTATAAATATACCCCATAATTTATGTGATTCAGGCTGTCTGAAAAGGGATGCTGCTGTCCAACAGAGTAAAAATACCAGAATAAATAGAAATACTAAATATTTCATCTTGGAAATATTTATTTTGATTAATTCATGTAGTTGTTAAGGTATTATCCAAATTTAAGATAAAAAATACTTTATTTAATATTAATTCAAGATTTTGAGAATTCAGTGTGCGTGAATTTAGCATTATGCATAGCTTAAGGAATAAATCAAGATAAATGTTAAATTCTAGATTTTTGGGATGGAATTTAAATTATAATGGGATTTAAACAAGTATCATAAGTGATTATGAGGATTTAACTTATTAAAGGTGGGTTTTAGAAAGGATGGAACTTAGGGTTACGTATAAGACCCGGTTTCCATGTTTTGACGTTGAAAATGATAAATGGATTATGTGAAGTGTTAAAATGTGAAAATGCATAAAGATATGACTGGAACATGTGGATTAGGTTTCTGTTTTAGTAAATACTGATAATCTCAAATTTTGAGATTATTATATGATACCTAAGTTAGCAACTAAGTGCTTAAAATGAGCACCGATGTGTGAAAAATGAAAATTATGTTAAAAATGGTAAATGGAGGTAATGAACCTCCAAATAATGATTTAATGAATAATTATTACATTTATGCAAGATTACCCTACATAAGGGTATTAAAATGAATGAATGGATGATTTTATATGTATAGGTTATGTGCTAAGTATGAGTACTCGACTTGAAGGACAAGTGGGTCAAGCGAAGTCCAAATGAATTTATGTAGGTTGGAAAACCTAAGGGATTTATGTATTTGAAGTTGATGTGAATAAATGAAATATTATTTTCATTTATCTAGGAAAAGGCAAGAAAAAGAATGGAAGAAAAGGATTATAGTGATCTCAGGTATGCAAGCGAACTTTTCAAATCATTTATTTCTCCCTATGTGTTGAAATGAAATATTATGTTATGTTGAAATGTTTATGATTGTGTTTTGACGAATGGGCAAGCATAAGTTTTGAAAATGATGACTATAATGCAAAGCCACAAGTTTTGAAAATGACGACTTTAATGAAAAGTCGTAAGTTTTGAAAAAGGATGGCTTTAAGGAAAAGCCTAAAGGTTTGCTACATGGGAAGCAAGCAATGTTTTTCTAAGATAAATGTTTTTTCACAAGTGTTTTTATGGTTGACAATGCTCTACGTTAATGAAAATTAGTAATTTGCTTATGAGTAAGCAAGTTCTCCCTGATGTTAATTTTAACGGATTTTATATATTTATGTCGATGATTTTAAGAATTTCCTTTTGAGTAAACAAATTCTTTGTGATGTTGTTTTCAAAAGGACTTTATAAGAAAAAGGAATTTTGCTCTTTTTCATAAAGAAATATATCAAATAAGTTTTGAGTTTTCTTATGATGTCTTTTGATAAATGATTAAGTTTATAAAAGAAAAAGATTAGTTTTCTATGTCATGATATTTAATTATAAATGATAATTTGGACATAGTCCGTATGTTTTGAAATGATATTCAAAAAGTTTTAATTTCCTTTAGATAAGGAAATCTATGATGAAAATGTCTTAAAAAATGTTTATACGAAGGTTGTTGGATAGGATTTAAGGATGACCAACCTCATAGGTGATTTCATAAAATGGTATAATTTCATGTTGCTAAATGGCATGCAAAAGACTGTGCAATTCCCCTTTATGTAAAAATCGTATAATAGATATGTGGACAATAATCTAATTTTTAGGTTGTGGAGAAGGGGATGGTATAATTGCATAACTTTTGTAAGCAAAAAGCCCTGAAATGGAAACCAAGAAAATATTAGAAAAAAATATGGTTTATGTTTGGAAATCCAAAAGTTTTGAATTTTTTTTATTATAAGGGTTTTTAAGATGTATTGTTTCTCAAAAATTTCAAATGTTTATCAAAATATTTTACTTAAAATATTTCTAAAAGAATTTAAGGATGGTCATCCGAAATTTAGATTTTAAATGACAACTTGTTTAAAGTGGGTTTGCTCGCTTTACAAGTTGACACGGACTGCAGTCTGTGATATGTTTTTCAAAAAAGAATTTTTAAAATACAGACTTAGGTCTATGATGGTTTAAGAGGACATGGGCTGCGGTCTGTCGTTCTTTAAAATAAACAGACTGTGGTCCGTCAGGATGATGTATGGTGCACTAGTACAAGAAATAGGCCGGTTGTAAAGCACGATCGTTATGGCCGGGGCCCACTCTACATATAGCCAAGTCGCTAAGGGATGGCAGGAGGCCAGCGGCGCCCTCCCTGAGATGGGAGCAGGTTGAGAGAACAACTGCTTGGATAGCGTGCTGTTAAGTGTGAATTCTCTTCCAAAAGGTAGAGTGATCACTTGCTAAGTGTCACTACTGGATGGAGAGAAATGCATTTGCTTATGTTTTGGTTTTGAAAAGCCCAAAGATTGGGACATGAAAGTATATTTTTATGAAAATTATCCTAAAGATATTTTTATGAAATGATTACCCTAAAAATGGGATGTTTTACACAAAGAGTGTAAATAATAAGGATGAAAGAAAAAGATTTATGCAAATGCTTTTATGAAAGCGGACTATGTATTTTATACCTTGTTTGCTATAAACAAGCCCCAAGATGGGGATTATGAAAAGGAATTATGTCAAACTTGGTTTTGGACATAAGAATGTCCATTTCCAAAAGGCTTAAATGGAAAAGTGTTTTAGGACATATGAATGTCCATTGCCAAAGAAAGATATGTCAAAAATGTTTTGAGACATCAAATGTCTCTTGGCTAAAGGATTTTAAAATAAAAAATATTTTTGAACATAGAAATATCCTTTGCCGAGAAAGGCTTATGTGTATGATGTTTTTAGGACATGATAATGTCCTTCTCTGAAAGGAGTTATGAGGAAAATATTTTGGATGTAAAACGTCCACTAATGAAAGTTGATTTTATGTAAATGTCTTTCAACATTAGAAATGTTCATATAAGCCTAAAGGAAATTAATTAAAGAGGGTAAAACGTATATGTTTTACCTTAACAAGCCCACACGTGGTTTGTAAATGATTTTAAGAATGATATTTTACGAAAATGTTCAAGGACATGGAACTGTCCTTATAAACAAGAATTTTATGATAACGTTTTAGGACATATATCTGTCCTCAAGTAAAAAGGTGTTCAAGATGTTTAAAAAAAGGTTTTAAAGGAAGCCTTGCCCTTAAAACATAAAATGATTGCTTACTGAGTTGTCACTAACGTTTTGTTTTCTCAAACCTTAGACAAGTACCGGGAAACTCAAGAGGATGCAAATTTAAGCAATAAAGGAAAGGTACGTGATGGTAGCCATGTGGGCTATAAGGAATGGAATGTGATAGCCTGGCTAAAGATCCAAGGTATGTTGAAGTATATGTGAACTTATGTAGAATTATAATTTCTATGTGATCCAATGCTTGTATGGATGTATGTATGAAATGTAAATGTTATTGTAGAGAAGCATGATGAGATGTTATAAATGAAATATGAAATATATTACAAGTGTATTGCCGCTTGTATGATGTATGATGTTGATTGTAAAGAAACAATTGATGAATAAATTGAAAAGAAAAATTTTGGACGAGTTTCAAATAAAGAACCCTCCGTGTGATCAAGACAACAATCCTGATTCACATTTACCAATCAATAAGGTCTTGAGTTAAGAAAGTGACGTCTCAGTTTGGGGCACCACAGAAGTTGGTATCAGAGCAAGGATTGGTAAACAGGTGTAAGAAGGAGAAAATAAAGGATGATAAAAGGATAGGTCTGATGCAACAGATGTTGGTTTCAGAGCATGGATTGGTAAATAGGCGTGGTAAGAAAAGATTTGATATCACAAAGATGATATTTCAGCAAGGATTGATAGATAGATATAGAAAAAAAATGAAAAATGATGAAAAAGATAGATTGAGATTATAGGACATATACGATATGTATTGTCTTATATTGTGCGTCATTATGACACAAAATATGGTTATTTGAGAAAATATAGCTGGTTTGCTATGTTTCATGATGTAGATAGTATATGAAGAAAAAAAATGATACGCAATGATATAACTATTTAAGGAAATATAGCCGGTATGCTATGTTTCATAATATAGATGATATATGAAGGAAAAATAATATGAGGACAACGAAATGAAGAAGGAGGTAGGAGAATTTAAGAAAAGACAAAGGATAGAAGGGAATAAGAACAGCTGATGGGTTATGGAACCCTACATAGACACCCCCCTTACCTAAGTTAAACTATACCTCACATAAGATAGCACATGACTGTGCTATATGATACATATGTTTAAGGTATAGAGTCATGGTGATATATAGAAGGCATCTAGCAGTCTTATGATAGGCACCAAGGTCCCAACTTTCCAAGTGATTTTTGGTCTAGAGTTATGTTCATGATAAAATAACAGATTATGCAGATATAATCTGTATGTGTACGGAAAAGAAACCTTACACTATGAAAGACAAAGATAGAAATGAGAAAGGAAGGGAAAAAATGAGTTTTCCTTTGATTTTTATGAATGTATTATGTTTGATGTTATGAAAATATAAATGCATTTGATTTCATTCAAATGCTAAGTATATATATAAAAAGGGAAAGATCATTGATCTTTCTAGATTATAAAATTTATTATGAATGATGATTCTATGATCAGAAATGATCATATTGGCTATGTATGATATTAATGAATATTATGATAAGAAATGCTATTGACATAATTTTATGTGTTGCATTTTACAACATGCCTATCATCTTTAGTTTTGAACAAGGGAAAGACATTTGCAGATATGAGTCAACAGGAAAGAAGAGAAGCCAGTAGCAAATCTAAAACGACCAGGACAAGTGAGTCCATGAACTCGTCAATGACGGACTACTATGAACCCTAAGTCAAAGGATTGGAGGTGTTACTGCTATAAGAATACCTCACAGGTAGAAAGAGTAGTGGAAAGGATAACTGCAACTGTAAAAAGAGCTGTGCAATAGGCCGCCCAAGATTGCATAGCCCAAGCAACAGGAGTAATACGAGGTCTTTGGGAAAAGCCAAACAGGACCAATTAGATGAAGGTGGAAATGATGGACCGGTACAAGTAATAAATTTTTACCAAGTACCCAAACCTTTAAGGGTTGATAAAAGTAAAATAGAAATTAATGGGAAGGTTATTAATGCCTTTCTAGCTCAGTATCCACCTAAGTTCTCAGGCAAATCAAATTTTATACAAGCTGAGCAGTGAATGATTGAACCCAAGAACATGTTCAAGGTTTGAACATGTAATCTTATGTAATGTCCAAAGCATTGATTGACAATGCTTGTGAGTGATAAGAAACCCAAATGGCTATTATGCCATAATCAAAGAAGGTAATTTGGAAGAATTGATAAGAAATATCTTCCAATAGGACACCAGGATATAATACATGTTGGTAATGAACATGTACAATTAGGGCAAGGATAACTTGCCACTAAAGATTAAGGAGCCTGGTGTAGGGAAATAAAAGAGTAAGAAAGGCCAACTCAACCGATAGCTATAGTTGATAGGAAATTTCTGCAAATTATTACAGAAAAATATAACAAAACATGTTTAGTTAGCATGTATGGAAGAAAAAAAAAAGGAAATTCCATATATGATATCACAAAAGTTGGTATCATGTAGCATAGTAAGAGAGGGTAGATAGATGAAGAAAAGCGAAGGCAATAATAATTGCTGGAATTCTTTTCAATTCCGATGTGATTGAAAGATAGGTATGAGAGAGATAATTTTTCTATGATGTTCATAAGGAATGAGATTAGAAAAAATGATAAGAACCCCTACTAGTTATGGAAACTAGAAAGGGAGATGAGGAAGAAAATATTTTAGACTGATTTAGTACTGGTATTCCTAATAGATAGTCTACGATCGAAAAACCTAGTTGTAGACAATATGAAATTGTTGGTCCCGAGTTAATGTCAATTACCCAAGAGGGGAGGGGTGAATTGGGTATTATAAAAATTTAAAACTTAAACAGAAACTTTTACCCCGGATTAATCTAGTCCCCTTTATGAAGAAACAAAATGGTATGCAATATAATGTAGAGAGCAGAAATAGAAATCAACACACAAGATTTTATAGTGGTTCGGGCAACCTCCCTACTCCACTCTTCCAAGCTCACACCTCTTGTGACTTGGGTTCCACTATGTATTCCACGAATACAACTAGAGTCTCTACTCTCTTCTAGATTCTAGCTCTAGGAGGCATATACAACCAGAGCCTCTGCTCTCTTCTAGATTCAAGCTCTAGGGGGCATATACAATTAACACAAGTAGGTGATGAGTTACACTCCAATCACAACTCTACTTGCAACGTCTTGGTTTCAATCACCAAACTTAAACCAAGCACTAAAACAATAAATAGTGTAAGAATAAAGAAGATCTACACTTTACTGAGTTGTGTAGCAAGTTTTAGCTTGAGGAAGAATCAGTAGGAGCAATCGATTGTGTTTCGTTGAACCAAATCGCAACTTTGAAGCTTGTTCTTCCTTTGAAAGTGTATAGATCACTCAAATTTAGAGAAAAGCAAATAAGGACTCTTGCTTGCACTTCTTTTCTCTCTTTAGACACTTTCTTGTGTGTAACCACGTTTGCTTGAGTGTCTATTTATAGAGGGAAGATTTTGAACGTTATACAAGTGGTTGGCGCGCAATAAATGTTCCAACGTTCAAAAATTCAAACGTTACTATCCCAAGTCGCATGTGGAGTCGACTTCGTCTGCGACTTCGCCCGAGTCGCATGCTGGAGTCGACTTCATGTGCGACTTCGGCAGCTCTTCAGTTTCCAAGTCTGAGTTCTGGGTCGACTTGGTTTCAGACTTTGCCTCAAGTCGATCTTGGAGTCGACTTGGGATGCGACTTGACTAGTTTTTGTGCCAAAACAGTTTGATCCTTGTTGATTCACATCTTATTTGCTTAACTACTTTCCTTCAATAATAGAAACATTATTTTCATTCTGGATTGGCTTCAAATCTTGCAAACCTTGTGATTCTTGGAGAACTTGAAAACTTGTATGGTCAAATCTTCTTTGATTTGGAATGAATTCATGTGCCTTGCTTGCTTTAAAATTATATTAGTCTTCATATCTTGAGTTGTCTTCATCTTGAAATGAGCTTGAGCTTTTGACTTGGACTTGAAAAACTCAAGTCGATCTTGGGGTCGACTTCGTCTGTGACTTCGCCCAAGTCGCATGCTGGAGTCGACTTCGACTGCGACTTCAGAATGTTCTGTCTCAAAATCAACGCTGGAAGGAAATGTGTATCTTCAAGTCGATACTGGAGTCGACTTCGTTTGCGACTTGGCTTCTAAGTCGCAAGTGGAGTCGACTTCGACTGCGACTTCAGCTTTTCACCTTCCAAATTCAAATCTGTCCATCAGGTACATGTTGAAGTCGAATGTGGAGTCGACTTCGAGATCGACTTCACCCTAAGTCGAAGTCCGAGTCGACTTGGGTGATTTTCATTCCTTAAGACATTCATCACACTCATTAGTAATCAATTTATACTCAAATTTGAATTTTTTAATCATCAAAACTTATGCTTTGGTTAATTTTGTTTTGTTTTAACTATTGTTTCCAACAATCTCCCCCTTTTTGATGATTGACAAAACTAATTTGAGTTTGTACCTTTCAAGAAAATCACATTCATATAGTTTCCAAAATAGAACATCAAATATCTTTCAAATAGAGCATGAAACAAACATTTGAGCATAAAACATATTTCATATCATCGTGATTCATACAGATTACAATGTAAAGCAAAAAGAAAACCTGATGCAAGCTACCCAACCCAAAAAACCTATCTCATGTCCTAAAACTCACTCAAAACAAACTCTATCCTATCTCCCCCCTTTTTTCAATCACTCAAAATGAGATTCAATTACCAAGGATTTGGTGAATTGAAATTTGGAAATGGGATATGAAGATTGAGTAGGTTTGACAGGTCGAACATGAGCAGACGAGTAGAAGGATGAAACACGTGTAGGGGTTGGATCTCGATGAACTGATCCGGATTCAAACGGATCTAGTTCAGGTATGGGCTGATTACGATGACGCCCAGATGCGAGATGGTACCGGATAGTGCGCATTTCCCGATCGATACGATCTTATCGGGAATGCATGTCCATGATGGCTGTGAGGACTCCAGAGATGAGACTGGTAACTCTGTTTTCCTATTGACCCATTTCATCTCGTAGGGTAGCTATTTCATCTCGAATGGTCTGTAGAGTTATGTCCTGATATGATGGTTGAGGTGCCGGATCTGGAATGGCTGATCCCCGTGGAGAAAAGGATCCAAGTGACATGGGAGAAGCCAGCTCCTCAGGGATATCCTGTGGTGGATCCGGTTGGGCTTCTGGAGGCTGCTCCCCCTCAGTATGTGCTCGTCTTTCCTCTTCAAGAGCTTCTGCTTCGGCCCTATTGGAATGGAAATTTTCATCTAGTTGTTAAACCAAAGTTCCACCCATTGAAGGTCCATTCAAACATGCTTGGTTTAACATATATTAATCATGGAAATTATTCACATAATCAACATATAATAAAGGGTTAAAACAGCAACCTTAAATGGAATTTAACAAAAAATCCAGCTTATACACATGCTGTAGACAACTCTAGGTTATGCATATCATCTTCTTGATGCTTGAGTTGAATCTCTCAACTCCTTTAACCTTTAACAACCCTATCAAGGGCTTATTGAATCATCATTTAGGGTTCATAATAAATCCATTTTATGAACCATTCATTGAGCTAGAAAACTTAGAATTTATCAAACCAAAACTTGGTTCAAACACTTACTTGATGAGCTAGGTTTGCTTGGTCCTTGTTCAAGTTGGTTGCTCCTCTTCTTCTGTTCCTGCTTCTCCTCTCTTCTCCTCTTTTTCTTCTCTTTTTTCTTCCTTTCTTGGCCGTCCACCCTGCTGCCCCTTTTTCAGAATTTTTTTTCACTTTGATGCTTCTTGAAAACTTCGAAGGGCTGCCCCCTCATATAGGGCTGAAATTTAACCTTGGTTTCCCTCATTTTAACCATTGTTAAATGCATTTAAGTGCCCATATATGCTGCTGAAATATGGACCATCTAAGTGTCCATTCATCCCCTCTTTTCATTTAATTTTTCTACATCGATCTAAACCATCCATTTTTGTTGAAATTTTGTCATTCAATCTCCTCCATACATGTGCACATAGGTTGCCAAATCACCTCTCTAGCTATGCCACATTATCACCTCATTTTCATTTTGCAAAAATAAAAACTTTGACTCAATTTTACTGCCCTAATCACATCCACATGTTGCTGGATTTATTTGTGATTTTTCCCAATTATTATTTCATGAAAATCAACCCATTTCACCCTACGTTGACATGTGTCCACTTGATGCAAATTTATCAACTCTAGCATTAATTGAGTTGACTTTAATTTTTTCCAAATGAATCCTTCAATGACATATGCCTAAGGGTTGCCACATTATCCATGCATTTTTGTATTTTCTAAAAATCACAAAATTGCTCAAAATTCCCATCTCATGACATCTCAAGCGAGGCACACATTGAATTTTCATTCCTCTCAATGAATCCTTGTTTGACATATGCCTCATTTGCTTTTCAAAAGTCAACTTTTCATTTATTTGGTTGACTTTAAATCTTACTCAACGAATCCCTTGTTGACACGTGCCACTTATCCCTTTTGGTTCATTAATGGCATGTCACTTTTCATGAGCAAAAGTCAAACGCTTTCTCCTTATGTGATTAAGAAATTTTTCATGATATTTAACTTGATCAAATCCATCCATATGATAGAGCACCTTGTTTTAACCGTTCATGAAAATTTTCATCTCAAAATGATCATCATAGATCAAGATATGAGCATTTGAAAATATCATTTGAAACTTGATAAAATTAAATCATTATCATCATAATTCAATCATGATTAACATAATCCATACCATTCATGAGGTAGAGCACGTCATCTTGTGCTTATGTTTCAAATTTCACGTTAATCCGCCTTATGGTCATCAAGTTATGAATTTTCTAACAATAGCCACATCAATCCCATAATTATCATCAACTTAATCATAATTAATGAAATTAAAGATCATACCAAATCATCATTTCCATACCTCATTTTGTCCTTTTGGAGCACATTAACTCATTTTGGGCTAAGGTGATTAACTTAACCACCTTACTTGATCATTTGCCCTAATCTTATCCATCTACTTCAATCATATAATTAATACTAGTTACATGCCTAGATTACATATATGAGTCATGTTTGTTTTTGGTATCACACTTTGTTTCTTGATATGTATATGCATAACTTATTGTTTGGTAAACTTTGGTTTCAAGATGGATTTTCTATGTATATATGAATGTATTATATGGTGATGTGATGAAACTTTGGTTTACAAGATGGAACGTTTAATTATGTGAATGTATGAATGTTTTTGATGTATATATGAAATGGCTATGTTTGGAAATCATGAATGTATAAAAAGAATGGTTATGAATGATTATGATTGTTTATATTGATAAATGATTGAGAATGACATGACTAGTATTATGTTATCATAAATGATGTGCTTGTGATGAATTAATTAATTGATGATGATATATACCTGATATGATTAAACCTTAATCATAAATGAAATCTATGTTAACATGTTTTTGAATATAGTGAAAGCATCATGGTTAACACAAGAGCAAGAATTAGGTAGAATAAAGGAAAGGCAATAGTTGATGATGAAATTCCAAGCCAGCATGAAGCAGGAGAGACTAGTAATAGGTCTAAGCAATGTCGACCAGGTTAAGAGGGAAAAACCTAAGGACTCGTCAATGATGAGAAAACATAAGCAAGAAACTAAATGTTGGAAATGGAAATGAAATGAGACAGGAGAGACTAATAGAGGAAAGGATAGCTGCAACCATAAAGGAGGCTATGTAGCAGGCTACTCAAGAATGGGCAACCCAGACTGAGGATATAATCCAAGGCTTATGGGAAAGGACCCAGCAAGCGCAATTGGGTGGTAATCAGAGAGAAAGACCCACACAAATAGCTAAACCTACCCCAAAACCGGCACCATTGCAGATAGGAGAGTCATTAATGCCTTTTTGGCTCAACGTCCTCCCAAGTTTTTAGGCGAACCTAACCCGTGCAAGCGGAGTCGTGAATGACAGAGATCAAGAAATTATTTAGGATATCTCCACGCAACGATAGGAAAAAGGACTTATGCGCCACTCATTTGTTGGCCAAACATACTCATGAGTGGTGAGAGACTATGCTAATCACTACATCACACCCGGAAGAAGTGACTTAGCAGACTTTTGTTGAGGAGTTTAATAAAGAATACCTACCAGTGGGACTGCAAAGTCAAAAGGTAATTGAGTTTGAATGGTTATACCAAGGAAGGATGTCAGTCACGGAATATGCCACCAAGCTTAATGCCTTAGTGAGATATGTGCCATGGATAGCCGATGTGCTAGAAAATAAAGCACAAATATTTAAACAGGGACTGAGGCCATATCTAAGGGAGAGCCTTACACCTTTATTAATTAAGGATGATGCATCGAGTCTTGAAAGGGTAAGAGCACTAGAGGTAGGGGCATTAAGGGTCCAAGAACTGAAGCAAGGGTAGAAAATTTTCAGCCCAGGTGTTAAACAGAGATGGGGAAGGAAAAGAGTAAGAAAGGAGGAATGGGAAAGGGAAAAGGCATTCCTAAGAAGAAAAGCTCTCCGTTATGTAGAAAGTGCCAAAAGCATCATCTAAGAGAATGTTTGAAAGGATCAAACAGATGCTTCAAGTGTAGGCAGACGTGTCACACTGCCAAGGAGTGTGGAAAAGGAGAAGCAAAGGTCATTAAGTGTTTTGTTTGTGACCAACTAGGGTATATTGCCCCAAATTATCTAAATAAAGCACAAACAGTACAAGGGCATGGAAGACCAGCCCAACCAAGGATAATGGAGACTACAAACCGCTAGGGTAATTCTACGAAGACGGTGTACATGCATGTATTCACTCGCATGGAGTCACAGGAGCAAGAAGAAAAGTTAGTTATATGTATGGTTTATCTTTTAGGAAATTTTGTGGTAGCTTTGTTTTATTCTGGTGCTACCCACTTTTTATAGCCTGCCAGTATGTAACCGCTCATGCACTGCCCGTAGAGAAAACAAATAATATAATACATGTAGAATCCTCTATTTACAGGTTAGTTAGTACTAGCCAAGTATGTAAGGCATGTCCGATTAGGATAGGGTCCATGTGAAACCTTACTAATGTTGAACCTATATGTATACATTGATCATGTATATGACATTTATATGTGAATTATTGAATTATGAGTGGTTATGTGATTTTACTAATTATCGCAATTAGGGTTAAATATTAGCAATAATATGTGAATGATCATTTTGAGCTAATATGGGATAATGGGATTAGAGTAAATTATTGTTGATTTAAATGTGCAAATACATCATGGAAAATCATTTTAATTCATTTAATATGAATTATGAGCATTGGTGTGATAATTGACAAGTTTAATGGAAAAACACTAGAAAATTCATAACTCAACGCCTGTAAGGCGGAATCAAGTAAAATTTGAAATGGTAGTTGATGATGTTGGGCTGGGTATTATGAAATTATTGAATTATGAAAATTCTTGATGAAATGAGTATAATGATTTATTGATAACATCTCAATTTCAACCGTTAACTTTAAACGGCTATAACTTAAGTTAGGAAAATCGGATTGAGATGAAATTTGAAACGGTTGAATGAAATTATGAGATGCTTATTTTGGATGGATTAGATTAAGCATAATATGTTGGAAAAATACCTGCATTGAAAAAGGTGAGCATAGTTGACTAATTGCACCTCAAAAGTACCCTTCATTTAATGCTAGAGTACATGGAATAATTACATGAATTTAATGAAAAATGAGGTGTCAAATGCAGCATATTTTAAGGATATTTTATGTATTATTATGAAATTCTAAAATCCAAATAAAATCCCAGCAATGAAGGTCTACCATGATGAAGCTACAAGTGCTCAACATGAGCAAAGGTAATGTGTCCACATAGGGACGTCCAAGGGGTTGTATTGCTGCATATTTTTTATTTTTTATTTTTTTAAAATATGTATACATTCAACTGACATATAGGGACATGAGGATATCATTTAATCATGAAAAATTTCTGCAAAATAATCATTAAATACAGCTGCATTGAAGAGGAAAAAGTGGACAACATATAAAGGTAAATAACGTGCCATGATATGTGCTGATTTCTGCCATTTTTCTTAAATTTTTTTAACACCAAATTAATAAATAAATTAAATTTTAATGAAGTGTATAATTTACCCTTAAATTAGGGTTGAAAAAAAATGAAAAAGTTGCTGGAAAATAAGGGCAGCAATGGACGTGATGGAGGAGGCAGATGGACGGTCAAGATGTGAGCAGGTTTTGGATTTTAAAAAAAATGGTAAAAACCTATTTTACTAGGCTGTAAATCAGCCAAAAAATTAGGGGGATAAGGCAGCATTAAGTGTGTGGAAAATCAGCTCAAGATGTGGGGTCCACAGCTGGATATATCCAGCACCTATAAAAAGCCATGCACGTCCATTTGAGTTGAATTTTGGGCATTTTGCTAAGTGCTGAAATTCCTTCCTCTAGACCAGAAACTCACGTCCATTTTAGAGCCAGCAAAGAAGAAAGAAAAACAAGGGAAAAAGGAGGGAAGTTTCATGGAGGAAATCATTTCCAAGTATTTAAGATTTGGAGTGCATAAACCAAGTAAGTATAGGTGTTGTTTTGAGTTGTTTAACTTGAGTTTTAAACTCCAAAACTTGAATATGAAAGTGATGATAAAATAATCTTCAAATGATGATTGAACATGGCCTTTGTTTGAATATTTAATGGGTATTAGGTTACATGTATGAATTTCTATGTTTTAGATGAGGAAAGTGATGATTTGAATGATTTATGAGTTGAAAATTCAACTTGATAAACTCTAAAATTCCCATAACAAGTTTCTGTTTTGGATTGATGATGTGATTATGTTATGAATCATGTGTTAATGCAAAACATATGTTGATTTGAGCTCAAATCATGAATTTTAGAAAATATGGAATGCAAAGCGACGTTTATGACTCGAATTCTTCATTTTTAGGTTAAAAATGTTATGGAAATGGGTTTGCATGATTTGTGAATCCTATGCAAGATAAAATAACCTAGGGTTAATTTATTATTTATGCCCAAAATATTTGGGAAAATAAGCTCAAAATCTGATTTTTATGGATTTATGAAACGATGTATAAATGAAGTGAAAACGGGACCCGAAACGGGTAAGCAACTTGCTGTTTTGAGGGGTTTTAATTTCTGAATGTTAAATATGTGTTAATGCCCTAAATTTGGATTAGGAAAAATGGAATTATTTGCTGAAAATTCGGATTTATTAAACTGCTTAGGGTTATGTGTCAAAAGACACGTTAAATGGGTAAAAAACGGGTTCCAAAGTTGCTGTTTTGGAAACCTATGGTAAGTGGATTTAAATCCCATAAAAATATATTAAATGAAGTGGTAATTAAGGGTAATTAACACACTGAAATATGGATTAATTTTCTGACTTGGAAAATTTTATTAAATATATTATGTATGTGTTGCCAAATGGGCATATGTGAAAGGATAAATGTTCATAAGTGATGAATGACGTATGGAATGTGATTATGTGCAAAAATATATGAAAATATGATATATTTCATGATTATACATCTTTTTAGAGTGTATAATGATTAATTTCAAAATTTAGAATTTATTTATGAAGTATGAGGTGACGATGTGTGCTTAAAAGGAGCACCGATGTATGAATTTTCAGAAAATAAGT
Source organism: Annona cherimola (assembly GCA_030490835.1). Lineage (NCBI taxonomy): Eukaryota > Viridiplantae > Streptophyta > Magnoliopsida > Magnoliales > Annonaceae > Annona > Annona cherimola. The sequence goes on along the minus strand of JASFXW010000129.1, from coordinate 104,565 downwards.
GAAAAATGGTAAATGAAGGTTAATGAACCTATATATGATAATTAATGGATGAATTTTATGTGGTTGAATGGTTACCCTACTTATGGGGTTGTATATGTTATGTATGAACTGATGAAATGTGTTAATATGTGCAATATATGCTATATATGTGCATAACGACTTGAGAAGTCAAATAAATGATATATGTTAATGGAAATGGGTTGGAAAACTAAATGGAATACAAGCAAAATAAATATATGAAAAATTATATTATTCTTATGTAGGCAAAGGCAAAGAATAAGCTGAGACGAAAAGCTAAGGAACGTAGGTAAGAAAGCAAATTTTTTAAAAGATTTTGCTTTTCTAAATTGCTTTGAATAAATGTGATTTTGTACTAACTGTTTGATGTAAATATTAAAAACTTTTTAGAGGAATTTAAGGATGGCCTTTTCTTAGTTAAATGGTGTTGAAATGATGTTTTTACTTCAATGCAATATTATGAAATTTTCTTTGATAAATGCTATGGAAAAATGATGTGATTCTATGTTTTTGACTGAAAAATCATGCTAGCATGCTAAAGACGGATTTATGAAAAGTTCATGTGCACAGGGTACTAGGTCCACTTGAAGGGTATAAGCGGACTGACTGTCCCCCCTTGGTGTGGCCAAGTCACTAAAATAGGCCCAAGGCCGGCGGCACCCTCTCTGAAATGGGAGATGACGTGGACGGATGGTCGCCTGGCTAGCTTCCAGCCTAAGGGAGATATGATGGATATGTTCATATTTTTATATGACATTATGCATATCGTACTCGTGATAGGTACAAGATTTATATTTTCAAGATATACCTTTTGATAAGGTATAAGTTGCTTTCCAAGATGATTTTAAATGCAAAATGTTGCCTGAAATGATTGGCCTATAAAATGTAAATAGCTTGCTTATTGAGTTTCTACTCATGATTTTGTTTTCCAAACCCAAACACAGGTGAAAGAAAGGAAATGATGAAGGAGCAAGTACAAGCTTGAGAAAGCCATGGAGAAAACTTTAGCACTTCTATGTTATGAAAAAATTCATGTTGAATGATTGTAACTATTTGAATGTTTTATGTTGATGACCATGGTTAATACATGCAGTGACATATGATTTATGTAATTGATGAAATGTTTTGATCAGCATGCTTTGTATATGATAATGGGTTGGTAATGACCTAGATATGTTTTAGATGAAAATATGAGAAATCAAACTCGTATGAGGAATTATTAAATTGGATAAATATCCATTAAAATCCGCCGTGTGACAGGGCAACAATCCTGATCATGTTTTTACCAATCAATACGATCCCGAGATAAGGCTCAGGATGTGACACTCGGTTTTTGGGGCGCCACAGTCCATGATATTAGAAGCAGACCTAATCCTGTTGCCAATGACGGAGTTCAATGTGATTTTGGGAATGGACTGACTAAGTCAATGGGAAGCCACCATTGATTGCAAGACCAAGAAAGTGAAATTCGAAGCAGCTCCAGATAGAGATATAGCTTTTAGCAGACTAAGACATAGCAGACTAAGACAACTTGAGAATTCCATCGTACTGATATCATCAATGAAGGCAGTTAAGATGGTCCACCAACAATGTCAAGCTTATTTGGTATCTGTTAGTGCAAGAGAAGGAAAGGAAGTGGAAATAGAGAAAATTCCGGTGGTTAAAGAGTTTCTAGATATTTTTCCAAGGGAATTAACATAGTTACCTCCGAAAAGAGAAATGGACATGGTGATAGATGTCATATCAGGTACAGTCCCGATATCTAAGAGTCCCTATCAAATGGCTCCAGCTAAGATGACTGAGTTGAGAACTCAAATTCAAGAGCTTCTAGATAAAGGTTTTATCAGACCCAGTGTGTCACCCTAGGGAGCTCCAGTATTGTTTCTAAGGCAGAAAGATGGAAGTTTAAGACTTTACATAGATTACAGAGAACTAAATAGGATCATAGTGAAGAATTGATACCCTTTACCACAGATTGATGATCTATTTGATTTACTACAACTTTCTCTAAGATAGATTTACAGTTAGGGTATCAGCAATTGAGGATAAGTGTCACAAGATAGCATTTCAAACTAGATATGGGCATTTTGAATTTTTTGTAATGCCTTTTGGACTTACAAATGCGCCTGCTGTATTCATTGATATGATGAATAGAGTATTTTGGGATTATTTGGATCGGTTTGTTGTGGTTTTTATCGATGACATCTTGATTTACTCAAGATCGAAGGAAGAACATAAAATTCATCTTTGAAGGGTAGTGGACTGATTAAGGAAAGACAAATTATAAGCCAAGTAGAGAAAACGTGAGTTTTAATTGAAACAAGTAGAGTTTTTAGAGCATATAATATCTAAAAAGGGAATTCAAGTTGACCCCCAGAAGATTGAAGCAGTACTTAAATGGCCGAGGTTAACAACTATTACGGAGATCTGGAGTTTCCTAGGGTTAGCGGGCTACTACCAAAGATTCACAGTTATCCGCGCCATTGACACGATTGATGTGAAAAGGATTTAGATATGTATAGTCTTATAAATGCGAGAGCAATTTCTAAAAGTTGAAGCAACGACTGTGTGAAACCGAGAGAATTTTGAGACCCATAAATGTAATTTAGGTATTAAAGAGTTATTAATGGTATAATTTATGTGGATAGATGAGATTAGGGCTACTATGGCGCCCCAGCCCGAGCGTCACGTCCTTACCTCGGGATCTATCGACTGGTAAACTGGATCAGGATTGTTGCCATGTCACACGGCGGCTTGTTGGATATTTATCCATTTAACCATTACTCTTTAAGAGTTAATTTTTATGCTATATTTCATCAAGTGCCTATTCAAGTTATTTTTGCTCTTATATACACATTTTCTATTATATAAAATTGTAGAAATTTCATATCATGCTCATCAACCATTGATACTTGTTCATAAAACACAAGTCATAAAATAGATCACATATGATCGTCAAAATAACAAATATCAAGTCATTATACAACCATTCGCCATAAGTGACATATATAAGAAATCATCAAGTTTTTCATTCTTCCATGTCTAATTCATGCTCCTTGGTCATCTTCATTCCTTCACCTGTCTATGGGTTAGGAAAACAAAACGTGACTTGAAAACTCAATAAGCAAGCTGTATATTTTTTAGGCAATTCATTTTGAAGGCAACATTGTTTAAAAGCATTTTCTCCCTATTCGATAGGAGAGACTTAGCAAGTGATCAACTACCTGTGGAGCAGAAACCTTTTCATAAACCTTTCATAAACATTGGATGTACAAATGCATCATTTTCATTCATGACATTATCCTTCATGTGACGGTACGCTAGCTCGGTGAACATTCTTTCATGACATGATCCTTTCCATCCTTGGCGCCGGACCTTCCGACTTGGCAATGTCAAGGGCGGACTCCTTGTCCTGCTTTCTGCCTTGACTAGCCTACTTGATTTTCATTCCATGCATGACTTTAGTCACCCTGGTATTATATACTTCTTACACATGAAACTTGTCAGTCTCATGTAGAGAATTCTTTGCATCATCCCTTTGAAACATCATTTCAATGAAACATTGTTTAAATCCATATTTCTTCACATTTCATACATAATTGGGAAACAGTAAGCAAATCACTTATCATTTTTGAAATAACATTTCAATACACATTGAGATAAAGGAATGACCATCCTTAAATACCTTATAAATAAATTCAATATCATTTGCTAAACATATCAAAGAAATTAGAATATAATTTGCAACTATTTTAAAATAATTTCAAAAATAAAATCATTTAGAAAATTTGCTTGCTTACCTTGGTCGCATGAGCTTTCCGGGTCAACCTTTTCTTTGCCTTTTCCTATATATGTAAGAATGACATAACATTCATATAATTTCTATTTTCTTGCATTCAACTTAGTTTTCCAACCCATTTTCATTAACATTTACAACCCACTTGAATTCCAAGTCGGGTGTACATACACAACATAACTTATGCATTATACCATTCATTACACTCCATATTCAATACTCGTATTTAGGGTAACTTTGATATATATCATAAAACATTCATTAGTCATTCATTAGACACCATATGGAAGTTTATTACTCCCACTTATCATTTTTCACATATTTTTCACAATTCACACATTGTGCTCATTCTTAAGCACTTAGTTAATGTCCTAAAGCTCATATATTAATCTCAAAATTTGAGGTTATCATTATTTACCAAAACAGAAACATAATATACATTTTTATTCATATTTTCATGCATTTCTGAATTTTAATATATCACATAAACCATTCATCATTTATTCATGCTTATCTCTTCATATATGTCCATTTCACAACACATAAATAATGTGTTTCTTAAAATTTTTCAAATCAGTAACTTGCTTTATATTCAGCGTGATTATATACCTTAATTAACACTTTACTTATTGCATTTTTATTGGATTTTAATCCACTAATCATAGGGTTCCAAAACAACAACTTTGGGACTCGTTTTATACACTTTTAATCTTCCTTTTGATACTTATATCAAAACAGATTTTTAATCTCTAAATTCTAAAAACTAATCACACTTTTCTTAACCCAAATTTAGGTTATTATCACATGTTTAATGTCCATATATTAGTTTCTTACAAAACAGCAACTTCTCATGCATGTAGGGTACCCTTCTTGCACCACTTTGGACGTCCACATATATGCCCCTAAAAATCAGATTTCGGGCAACATTTTCCATCCAATTTTGAACATCTGAAATACCCTAGGTTTAGAGTATTTCACCCTATAAAATCATTCATAAATCATTTAGGCTATTTCATGTATCATTTTTAGCATAAAAATATGGAAATCGGGTCTTATATGTAACCCTAATTCACATTCTTTCTAAAATTCATAACTTAAGCCTAAATCAACATATATAACTCATCTAATCATGAATCATCGTGTAATCATAATAACACATCAAAACAGAAACATCATATATGAATTTAAGCAAATTTCAACTAAGTTTATCAACTCATATTCAACCTTAATCACCATTTTCTTCCTCTTGAACCCTTAATTGCATACTTGTCATTAAATCCCCATTCAATACCCTAATCAAGGGCATAATGAATCATCCTTTAAGTGCTCATTATGAATCATATTCATGACTCATAAATTGAGTTTGAAAACTAGGTTTAAATGATTCAAAACTTGAGGATACACTTAATTGAATTGAATCAACCTTGAACTTAACTTCTCTACCTTAAATTCCTTGCTTCCTTTCCTTTTTTTTCTTCCTTTTTTTCTCTCCTTTTCTTTCTCTTTTTCCTTGCTGGAATATGGGACATGCAGCTGCTGGAGTTAGGGGCTTTGCTCCTTGAAAATTTTTTCTCAAACCACCTCATACACATGTGGTCGTTCACCCCTTATGTAAGGCTGGATTTTTCCAGCTTTGTGGGCCCCATTTTCCACATCAATTAGCAAGTAATTAAAGCATGTTTATCCCCTTTGATGACATGGAAAAATATGCTCCAAGTAAATTACAAATTATCTAAGTAAAATCAATCAAATATCCATAGTATTGATGATCTCAAATCTGTCCACACATCACGTCCACTTTCAGCAGCCTTTGTGCATTTTTTTCCACAAAATGAAGCTTTATTTAATGGTCATTTAATCACCCTAGATAATAGCATACATAGGGGTTTAGCATATAAAAAAATTTCACAAAAGTCCACAAAACTGCCTTGGACGTCCACCTCTCTCCCTTGCTCCATTGTTGTCCACTTGATGATCACATGCATATGTCCTTGATATGACATCTTTGGCCATGATTTTCTACCAATTTTAAATGCTCATTTATTTACCTTGATTCTCTCTGACTTAGGTGTGAATTTTATATTTAAAAAAAATTAAAAAATTCACTTTTTGGAGCTCAAAGCCGTCCACTCTATGCCACCTCTATATACCTCCCTTAAGCTTAGCCATTAGCTCCTTAATTCAGCATTTATTCATGAGATATTTTCATGAATTTTTCCATTTTTATTAATTCATAAAATACCCTGCAATTTACCCCCTTTTGGCACATATTTTGTGCATTTAATCATTTAATTATTTTATTTAACTTTAATATAAATGCTAGTTGCTTTAAGGTGCAAAAAGTCAAAGGTGCTCCACCGTTTTCGTGCAAGCATAATCCCCAAATCACTTAGCTTAATCCAAGTCTCTCATTGCATTGATCTCATAATTTTAACCATCCATTTCAAATTTCGTCTCAATCCGACATTTCTAGCTCAGGTTATGATAATTTGAAGTCATCTTTGCATTTTGGATGGTAATGATCGATTTTCACACTAATCCCATATAAATTTTCATAATCTAACTTTTCCATAAGATTAAGCACAAAATTATGCGCTTTCCTTTCAATTTTCATCTTAATCCGCCTTATAGGCGTCAAGTTGTGAATTTTCTAACATTTTCCAACTTAGCTCTATAATTAGCCTCTTAATTTCCATTAATCACATTATGGAAATTAAATTAATTTTTTCATGACACACTAATACTTTTCAATCCTCATTAGGCCACTTTAATCATATTGGCCCATATCAACTTATAATGATTGATTTAATCATCATTCATAACCTCTCACCTAATTGTCATAAATCATCAATATTGCAAATAAATCATTTATAATTCAATCAAATCATACTTAAATTATTCAAATTTATATACATGAATCCTATGTGGGTCAGGGTTTCACATCTACTAATTAAGTGAGATGATTAAGTTAATCATCTTAGCCCAATATGAGTTAATTTGCTCAAAAAAGACAAAATGAAGTATGGAAATGATGATTTGGCATGATTTTCAATTCCATTAATTATGATTAAGTTGATCATAATGATGGGATAATTGAGTCATTATTTGAAAAATTCATAACTTGACGTCCATAAGGTAGATTGACTTGAAATTCGAAAGGTAAGCACATGTTGACGTGCTTTACATCATGGATGGAATAGATTATGCTAATCATGATTTAATTAGGGTGATAATTATTTAATTTCATCCAAATCCAAGAGACATTTTCAAATGACCATAATGTACGCCAGAAAGGTCATTTTTTGGATAAAATTTTTATAAACGGCAAAAACAAAGTGCTCCATCATATGGATGGATTTAATTAAGCTAAATCTCATTGAAAAATGCTTAATCACTTATAGTTAAAACTCTTTGACTTTTTGCTGCAAAAAGTAGTTTTTCATTAATGCAAAAGTCAAGGCAATTAATGGTACAAATGAGGTGTCCAAGGGAGAGAATTTTGAGCAATTTTTACAATCTCAAAAATTTGAAAAATGCATGATAAAGGGTTGGATTGTAAGGCCGTGCAATGGGCAGCATTTGAAGCTTAAAAATGCCAAAAATGGGCATCTTGTGAACTTGACTAAGGGGATTGAATTTAGGAAGATTTTCGGTATTTAAAATTATGAAAAAAGGAAAATTCAAGGGAATTTCTTGGGCAGCAAGAAAAGAAAGAAAAAAGGAAAAGGGGGCAGCAGTAGCTGGACGTTCCAGTAGGGGGGAGAGAGAGAGAGAGAAAAGAAATAAGGCCATCTTGAAGATTGCTAAGGGGGGTAATTCTACTCCCAAAATCTAGGTATGTAGTGGTTTATTAATATGTTCTAAGTTTAAAATATTTCCAATTAAATAGGCTCATTTATAAATTTTTATTTGGTTATTAATCATTCCACGCTATCTAACCTATACTCATATGTAGTAAATCTGGAATAGGAAAACAAAATATAAAAAAATAGTAAATGAATGGTTTTAGCATGAACATTTGTGTTAGAACTCATGATATTATGATTAACCAATGACCCAATTTTCAGCTTAAAAAAATAAGCAAGTTGCAAATTAAAAATCAGAGAAAATCAACTTGAACAGGGTCGAACGGTTGTCAGGAGCAGCTGCACCAAATGATTTGTAATAATTCTTATACAAGTAATTTTGAGCTAAAAATTTTATATGATATAGAATACATTCTGGATATCACTTGACCAAAATAAAAATTAATTTTTGCATGGTACAAATATGCCTAATAATTAACGTTATTTGACTCATCTGAAAATTGATGTTGTTGTCAAACAGAGTAAAAATACCTAAATAAATATAAATACTTATTATTTTGTTCTAGAATTATTTATTTTAGTTAACTCATATATTTATTAAGGTATGATAGAAATTTTAAATTTGAACTCCTTGATTTGATTATAATTCAAAATTTTGAGAAATCAGTGTGTTTGATTTCAGCAATATGGATAGATTGAGGAATAAATCCAAATAAATGTTAAATTCCAGATTTTCAAAACGAAATTTAACTTATAATAAGATATAAAAAAATACCATAAATGATTATGAGGGTTTAACCTACTAGGGATAAATTTTGAAAGGAATGGTGCTATGGAAGCACAAGTTATACCAATATGTGAATTGGTAAATGGGCACCTAACTTGAAAAGCAAGCGGGTTAAGTAAGTTGATGAAAATCATGTGTGTTGGAAAACTATATGATGTGCAAACATCTGGAATTATGTTTATGAATACAATGTTATTCTTATGTATATAGGCAAAGGCAAAGAAAATGTTGAAGAAGGAAACGGAAGTGAATTCAGGTAAGCAAGCAACCTTTCGAAAAGATTGATTTCATTCCAAATGTTGAAATGATTACACGTTCTTTATAATAATTCTCGACTAAGCATTTCCAAATGTTATTTTATTGGCAATTATTGAAATGATATGAACTTGCTTTATCAAAATATTTGCAAGATTGCTTACAAGGTAGACAAGCGAATCTTCAAGAATATTGATTTTGCTTCAAATATTTATATTGATGATTTTAGAATTACTTACAAAATAAGCAAATTCAATTCTTGAAAATATGGCTTTAATGAAAAGCGTCAGCATTGCTTTATTGTAAGCATGATCAATTCTTGAAAGTATGATTTTATTCCTTATTATTGACATGTTTCAAGATGGTTTCATGTTAAGCAAGTTCTTAGAAATGCTATTTCAAAAGCATTTTATGATGACAGAGTTTCAACTCTTTTACGAGATGATATTTCAAAATAAACTTTGAGAATTATATTCCTAAGGGTTTTTGTGAGAAAAAATATATGATTCTTCATATAATGATATTTGTAAATAAATAAGGCTTTTGAAATGGTTTAATTGAAAGTATTTAAATGGTTTATTTAGATGCTTTGAAATGAACTATTGAAATGTCCTAAGTCTCTTGAAAGTTGAAATACTTTAAAAATGTCCCGTATTCATATTTTCAAAAGAGTTTTAAGGATGACCAACTCAATAACTTGATGATATAAAACGATTTGATGACTATTTTGTTTAAATGATGTTCAAAAGATAGTGCAAACGCTTTTCTACATAAGAGTGGCAAGGATGGTGTGTGAACGAGGCATATAATGCTAAAAAAATGGAAGCAGATGTGTTTTCCTATCATTTACTTATAAAAAGCCCAAAAATGGGGATAAAAATGTTTACAAGAAAAGCTTGTTCTTTGCTATTATTGAAATATTTTGAAATTTGTTTATCGAGATGATTCTAAAACTGTTTACCAGCAAACAAGCAATATTCTTGAAAATATTATTTTTTCAAGTACTACAAAGGTTTTATAAAGTTGAATTATTAAAATGTTTCCAAAATTCTTTAAGGGTGGTCATTCTATAAGGAATTGAGAAAAATGTATATAGTTGGGGGATATTTAAGAAAGACAAGTTGCAAGTCCACTCCTTATGACTGACAGGATTAATGACAGAGGAAGCTCGCACTCAAGGCGAGCATGTGGTTGAGGAGCTCTTCCTTAGTGACTAGAGGACCATATACTAAGAATTATGTGGCGCCCCCAACTCGAGATATCACATCCTAAGCCTTACTCCAAGATCTTATCGATTGTTAAATGTGAATTAGGATTAATTAGATCTCATCCAATTTTTTTCATTCATCATCATTTCATTTCTTTACATTTCACTCAATTCATTTTCCAATTGACAATACACTTGTAATCAATTGCACATATCAAGTGCACATTTCATTTATAACATCTCAACTTGCTCTTCTACATTAAAGGTCCTCTTAACCTAATCATGACATTTTCATTTCATACATACATCCAACCATCAGTTCCAATAAAACTTAGAACTTTAAATAAGTTTACCTACGTCAACATAAACATTAAGGCATACCATCTCATTCATTATGGCTAATCATTTTAGCCCACATTTGCTTATCATCCCATACCTTTCCTTAGATGCTAAGGTCCACGACCTCTTGAGCTTCCCGGTACCTGTCTAAGGTTTGAAAAAACAAATATGAGTGATAACTAAGTAAGAAAGCATTTTAGGGCAAGACTTTCCTTTAAAATATTTTCATAAACATCTTCAAAACCGTTTTGAACTCCACGCCAGGCTTTCAAAGACAAAACATATGCATTTTACCCTTTTTAGGTAATTTTTTTTGTCCTGTGTGAACATTTATAATGTTCCAAGACATTTTACATAAAATTTTCTTTTGCGAATGGACGTTTTTACGTCCAAACCATTTTTCTCATAAATCCTTTTAGTTAGAGGACATTTTGTGCCCCAAAATATCTTTAACATAAACTTTCTTTGGCAATGGACATTTATATGTCTTAAAATATTTTGCACATAAGCCATATTCAGCAAAGGACATGTTCATGTCAAAAAATATATTTTTCCATATAAACCCCTTTTTCATAATCCCCGTCTTGGGGCTTATTTATAGCAAACAAGACATAAAACTTATTTCATAATCCCCATTTTGGGACTTGTTATAGAAACAAGACGAAAACACATAATCCATTTACATGAAAGCATTTGCATTGAAAATATTTCAACTCGTCTTTGATATTTACACTTTTTGTGTAAAACACCTTGTTTTTAGGGTAAACTTGTTCATTATGGCACATAAAATCCCATTTAGGATAACTTTTCGTATAAACGCTTTTATGTCCAAATCTTTGGGATCTTCAAAAGCAAAATATATGCAAATGCATTTCTCGCCATCCAGTAGTGACACATAGCAAGTGATCATTCTACCTTCTGGAAGAGAATCCTTAAGAGCACGCTAGCCAGACGGTTGTTCTTTCATCTTCTCCCATCTCAAGGAGGGCGCCGTTGACCTCTTGTCATTCTTTAGCGACTTAGCCATATGTAGAGTGGGCCCCAGTCCATCTCCGACCGTGCTTTACAACCGGCCAATTCCTTGTATTGGTGCACCAAACATCATCATCATATGTGGTGCCCCAAACCCAAGCGTCACATCCTAGCCCTTACCTCAAGATCGGATTGATTGGTAAACGTGATCAGGATTGTTGCCCTGTCACACGGCGGGATTTATCGGATATTTATCCTGTTAAACATGGTCATGTAACAGTTCATATAACACCTCATGTTCTCATAACTTCATTTTCATACATTTCTAAAACAATTCAAACCATTCATTACATACCAACATGCTGTTCAGTGACATTTCATCTTTTGCCTAAATCAGATGGCACTGCATGTACATATCATAGTCATCCATACCAAACATTCGAATAGTTTACATCTATTCAACATAAAACACTGCATATAGTTTTACAATCATTTCACATCAGTTTCATAACATAAATTTCTAAGGGTTCCTTAAGTCGGCGCTTGCTCCTTTGCCATGTCCGGTCCATCACCTGTCTTTGGGTTTGGAAAACGAAAATGTGAGTCGAAATTCAATAAGCAAGCTATTTTCATTTTTCAGGCAAATCATTTCAAACAACATTTTTCATTTAAAATAAACTTGGAAAGCATCTTATACCTTATCCAAAGGTATATCTTGAAAATATGAAATCATGTACCCATCATGGGTCTCATATGCATAATGCCATATGAAAACATGAACATGAACATCATATCTCCCTTAGGATGGAAGCTAGCCAGGCGACCATCCGTCATGTTAACTCCCATTTCAGAGAGGGCGCCGCCGGCCTTCGGCCTATTACAAGCGACTTGGTCACACCAAGGGGGGACAATCGGTCCACTTACACACTTCAAGTGGACCTAGTATCCTGTGCACATGAACTTTTGCATAAATTCATCTTTAACATGCTAGCATGATTTTTCAATCATAAACATCAAACCATATCATTTTTTCCATAGCATCTGTCAAAGAAACATTTCATAATATTGCATTTGAAATAAACATCATTTCAACACCATTGCTAAGGGATGGCCATCCTTAAAGACATTAGAAACAATTTCCATAGTTTTATCAAACAAGTTAAAGCAAGAATTTCATTTATGGAAACAATTTAGAAAAGCAAAAATCCTTTAGAAAATTTGCTTGCTTACCTGAACTTCTTAGCTTTCCTCCACCACTTTCTCTTTGCCTTTGCCTACATGAAAATGATATGATTTTTCATACATTTCCTTCTTTCATATTTTACTTAGTTTTCCAACCCATTCCATATACGCACATCATTTATTTGACTTCATAAGTCATCATACACATATATGGTTCATTTTGCACCCATTAGCATAATTTACACACATTCGGCTATCATACATCGTAGCATATACATATAACCCTAAAATTAGGGTATCCATTTCAATTTTCATAAATTAATTCATAAATCATTATACATAGGTTTCTTAACCCCTTTTTTCTATTTATCACATTTTTTACTACCATTCATTCATCAGCGTCCATTTCAAACACCCGTTATCATCATAAATGGTGTTATAAAATTCCACAATTGGAATTTCATATCATATCATGTAAAACAGATCTTATAGTCATGAAAATTAATCATATTTTATGCATTTTTGCATAAAATTACTTTTCACAAGTTATTTCTCACATAAGCCCATCTAACCCTTTCACATATGCCCTTTTTTGCCATGCATACGTTAAGGTGTTTTCATAAAATCCTCTAGGAAAAATTTCATCTTATTTTCCAGCGGTTTAATTACCCTTTAATATCACTTTACTTAGGTTATTTTCATGGGGTTTAAATTCATTCACCCATAGGTTTCCAAACAGCAAGTTTGGAACCCGTTTTTTCACCCGGTTTTACGCGTCTTTCGACACTTAACCATGGGCAGCCCTAAAATCCAAATTTTCCAGCAATAAAATCCATTTTTCCTCATCCATATATATGTATTGAACACACAATTAACATCCATGCATTATTATTTCTCAAAACAGCAAGTTACCCTCACGTTTTGAGACACCGTTTCACGTCGGTTTGACGTGTCTTTCATAAAATTCATAAAAATCAGTTCTAGGGTTTATTTTCCCAAATATTTTGGCGGCTTACCTAATACCTTAAACCTATGGTATTTTACCCTACATAACATGCTTAAAACATGCACACCCATTTCCATAACATTTTTAACATAGAAACTACGAAATTAGGTCAAAATCAATGTTTTGCCTTTCATAACTTCAAAAATTTCATCACTTAAGCATAAACCCTCATATTTTTGGCATAAATACATGGTTCATAGCTTAATCAAAACATCAAATCAAAACAGCCAACATGTCCTTGGAGATTTAGGGTTTAACAACTTTAATTTCCCACTTCATACGCATGCATAACGTCATTTTCATCAATCCTTAACTTAAAAATTCATGCTTAAAACTTAATACCCCAATCTATATTGATGCAAAGGCATGTTGAAACATAATTTTACAGATTATTTAAACATTTTTTTCATTTCCAAGTTTGAGTTTAAGAACTCAAGTTAAACAACTAAAAATCAATCGTTATACTTACTTGGTTTTGAGCCAACTCAAACTCTAATCCTTTGAGATGATTTCTTCTTCAAATTTCCTTACTTTTTCCCTTGGTTTTCTTCCTCTTTTTTCTGAATATAGGGGTCGTGAGTTGCTGGGTTGGTTTGGGTGAAAAAACCAACTTTTGGAGATTTTTCCAAGTGATCATGCATGGGATATAAGAGCTGGATTTTTTTTTCCAGCTGTGGGGCCCACTTTTGCTGCAATTCCACCACCCCTTAAATGCACCCTTATCTACAATATGAGGTGGGTAATTCTCATCCAAGTAAAATTGTATTTTACCATTTACCAAAAATCACAAAATTTGCATAATCTTTGACCATCCAATGCATCTCCATTTCACGTCCAATCTGTCCAGATTTTTATCCATTTTTTTTCATTTTTATTTTATTAAAAAATGTGGGTAATTTATGCCTCTAATTACCCTTTAATTCATGCATTAATTTTACGTAAATAAATTCAACAAATATTGCAGCAACTTAACACCAAAAATCACATTTTCCCACCCATACAAGTTGTCCACGTTTTCAGCAGTATATACTTGCCTTTTTCCATTTTTTAATTGCTGAAAATCTCCCATTATTGAATGAAAATATCGGTTGTACTTATATCCCTGCAACATTTAGGAATTTTTGAAAAATAAAAAAAAATCAAAAACGGGCACTAACCAGCCCTTGGACGTCCCCCTCCTTGCCACCTTAGCTACACTCCCATAGCTTCATCATTCCATGCATTGATTGAATGGATAATTCCCATATTTATGGTTTTTGTAATAATTACATAAAATATCCAAAAGAATGGGCTGCAATTTGCCACCTCAAATTCCCATCTCCATCAAGCATTTATGTATGGTACTCTAGCATTAATGCTATGATACTTTTGTGGAGCATAAGTCAAACTTGCTCACCTTTTTCAATGCAGGAATTTTTCCCAAAATTACATGCTTAATCCAAGCCATCCAAAATAAACATCTCACCATTCCATTCAACCCATTTCAAATTTCAACTCAATCCGAGTTTTCTAGCTCCCGATATAGCCATTTAAAGTTAACGGTTTGAAATGAACAGTATACTTAAAACTTCATAATTCTCATTTCATCAAGAATTTTTCATAATCTTTTGATTCCATAATACCAAGCCCCAAACATTAACAATTTTGATCTCAAACTTCACTTGAACCCGCCTTATAGGTGTTGAGTTATGAATTTTTCAATATTTTCCATCAAACTTGTCAATTTCCATATTAATCTCCATAATTCATTTTAAATAATGAAAAAAAAAAATTTCATTATATATGTGCACAGTTAAATCACAAATAATTCATTCTAAACCCATGGTCTCATTTAGGCTCAAAATGCTTAATCACATCATTAATGCTAACCCATAACCCTAATTGCCATATTTAGCAAAAATCAAATAATGCCTTTATAATTCCATAATTCATAAATAATCATCATATACATGTTCAATTGCATACATATGGGTCCTATAAGGGTTAGGGTTTCACATCATAGATATGATTTCTTGAAACATCACAGACCACAGTCCGTGTGGATTAAAGTATCAAAGACCGCAACCCGTGTCCTTTTAAACCATCTTGAAAAAGTGGGATCACAGACCGCAATCTACATCCATCTTGAAAAATATCACAGACCATAGTCCGTGAGAACTTGTAAAATGAGCGCACCCACTTTAAACAAGTTATCATTTGAAATCTAGTTATAGGATGACCTCCCTTAAATTCTTTTAGCAATATTTTGAGTAACATATTTTAATAAGAATTTGAGATGTTTGAGAAAATAATAGATCATAAAATCCTCATGATAAAGAAACTTCAAATCTTTTGAATTTTCAAGAATAAACCACATATCTTCCTAGCATTTTTCTTTGTTTCCATTTCGGGGCCTTTTACCCACAAAAGTTATGAAATTGCATCATACCCTTTTTGTCCATCATGATATCATATCCTTGTCTACACATCATTCTTGTCATTTTTATATAAAAAGGGGCTTGCATAGCCTTTTGAATGTCATTTTAGCAACCTGAAATCAAATCTTTTTATGAAATCAAATTTCAGGTTGGCCATCCTTAAATCCCTTTAGAAACATCCGTGTAAACATTTTCGAAGCATTTTCGAAATATTTTCCTCTTTAAGGAAATCAAAGCTTTTCTAACAACATTTCAAACATGTGGACTATGTCCAAACCATCATTTATGTTTTAGGGTCATAGCATAGAAAAACCAATCTTTTTTTATAAACAAATCCCCTTTTGAAAATAGCATCATAAAGAACTGGCTTGCTTGTAAGCCAAATTCTTTAAAACCATCACCACAAAGCGTGAAAAACCCTTTGAAAATAGCATCATGAAGAACTTGGTTATTTGTAAGTAAATTCTTGAATCCATCAACATAAAGCATTCCTAATCCTTGCAACACTTGTGATAAAACAATTATTTTAAAAAGTGTTGCTTGCTTCCCATGAAGCAAACCTTGAGGCTTTTCATTAAAGCTATCATCTTCTAAAACTTCTGACTTTTCATTAAAGCCATCTTTTTCAAAACTTGTGCTTGCCCATTCGTAAAAGAATCATCATAAACATATTCAATCATGCCAACACATAGAAGGAAAATAATATTTTGGAAAGTTCGCTTGCTTACCTGAGATAGCCTTAATATCCTTTCTCCATAATTTTCCTTGCCTTTGCCTAGATAATGAAAATGATATTTCATTTATATGCATCAAATTTAAATGTTTGCATCCCTTAGGGTTTTCCAACCTACATAAATCCATTCGGATTTACGTTAAACTAACTTAACCCACTTGTCTTTCAAGTTGGGTGTCCATTTTCCAATTCCTTCATTAGTATAACTTCTGCTTCCATAGCACCCATTCCTTTTAAAATCCACCTTTAATAGGTTAAACCCTCATAATAACTTATGATACTTGTTTATATCCCATTATAAGTTAAATTATATCCCAAAAATCTAGAATTTAACATTTATTTTGATTTATTCCTCAATCTGTCCATAATGCTGAAATCAGACATACTGATCTCTCTAATTTTTGAATCATAATCAAGTAGGGAATTTAAATCTGAAATTTCTATCATACCTTCATAACTACATGAATTAACCAAAATAAATATTTCCAGCACAAAAAAATAAGTATTTATATTTATTTTGATATTTTTACTCTACTAGACGACGACATTAATTTTCAGACAGTTCAAATCACATTAATTATTAGGTATATTTATACTCTTCAAAAACTAATTTTTATTTTTTTAAAGTTTTATTCAACATGTATTCTATTATATAAAATTTTCAACTCAAAATTTCTTGTACAAAAATTATTAAAAATAATTTGGTGCAGCTGATCCTGACACCCGTTCAACCCTGTTCAGATTGATTTTTTCAGATTTTTAATTTACAACCTGCTTATCCTTTTAAGCTGAAAATAGAGTCGTTCCTTAATCACCCTATCATGAGTTTCTCAAATAAATTTTCATGTAAAAAATCATTCATTTACTATTTCTTCCATATTTTTCTTTTCTATTCTAGATTCACTACATATGAGCATAGTTTAGATAGCATGGGCTGATTAACAATCAAATAAAAATTTATAAATAAACTTGTTTAAGTAGGCATATTTTAAACTTGGGACATATTAATAAATCACTACAGGCCTGGATTTTAGGAGAGGAATTAACCCCCTAAGAAATCTTCAAGACGTCTTCTTTCTCTTCTCTCTTCTTCTCTTCTTCTCTTCTCTCTCTCTCTCTCTATCTCTCTCTCTCTCTCTCTCTTTTTCTCTTTCTCTCTTCCTTGGCTTGAAAGACCAGCCCTTGCCTTGCTGCTCCTTTTCTCCTTTTATTTTCCTTCTTTCTTGCTCCTAAAGTCTTCTCCTTTACTTGCTCCCTAAGTTTCCTCCTTTAATTGCTTCATAAGTTTCCTCCTTTACTTGCTCCCTAAGTTTCCTATTTTTAAATATCAAAAATCACTTAAGGAAGCTCCCTTGAACGTCTCTTGCATGCCACCTCATCTTATCCCTTAATTGCCTCATTTAAGAGGTTGATTTTTCATAAATTGAATGGATTCCAAATGAACGCTAAGGTGACATGTGTCCACTTGAATTAAATTCATCATCTTTAACATTAATTGAGTTGATTCCAAGTGAATCATACTATGATACATGTCTCATATACTTTTCAAAAGTCAATTCTTCATTAATTTAGTTGATTTTAAATCTTGCTCAATGAATCCCATATCAACACGTGTCACGTGTCACTTGTCACTTTCGTCCTTTTGTGATTAAGAAATTTTGCATGATAATTAGCATAATCAAACCCATCCATAAGATTCACTATATTTTTTTAAGCGTTCATAACAAATTTCATCTCAAAATGACCTTTCCGGCATAAGTTATGGTCATTTGAAATTGTCTGTTGGATTTGGATGAAAATAAAAAATTATCACCATAATCTCATCATAATTTATATAATCCCATCCATTCATAATGTTGAGTACATCATCATGTGCTTATCTTTCAAATTTCATCTTATTCTGCCTTATGGGCGTCAAGTTATGAATTTTCTAACATTTATCACCTCAATTTTATAATTATCAACATAATCTCCATTAATTAAACCATAATATATGAGGTAATTATCCCCAATATATTCACATTTCCTAACCTAATGAGGGTTACTTCAATCATATTGACCCACGTTGGGCTATGACGATTAATTTAATCACCTTTCTTAATCAATAGCATTAAAATTAATTAATCAATTGAATCATGCATATATCACATATACATGCCTAATTTACGTGTAAATGTCTTACTTGGGTCTGGGTATCACAATCCTCCACTCCTTATAAGAATATAGAGGTAAGGCTCATATAAAATAGCCAACTTATCATCTTTTTCCAATACTTTCAATGGCTCACCAAGCTTCCAATGCGCTACTCTGTCTTAGTGGCATTTTAGGCCTTAGTCCATTAGACCTAATACTGATTTCTACTGTCTCTTGTTCCCATAAGGGCTTCTCATTGACAATTGCCCTTTCTTTTGTGCCATCCAACTCTTGATGGTAGGCATACTATTTTTCTTATTCATAGAGAAATTATATCTGTATAATCTATCATCTTATCATAGGGTAAGATTTAAGCTACCCATTCAATCATATCAAGTAGAAATAAATAGCAATTATCTTCACATAATATTCATATAACATAAATACCTTATTTTTTATAGCAAAGAGCAAAGATGATCTCACATAAAATTTCATACATATTTCATTAAAAGCAAGTGTATTTTGCTAACCCATCCATTCCTCCTCATTTCATAATGCCTACAACTAAGTTATATAAGTGTAGACTACTTAATGGGAGTATTGATGCTAAACCAGTTTAAAAAAATTCCTTCCTTATCTCCCTTTACAGTTTCCATAAACCAGTAAAGGTCCTTATCTTCCTTTCTAGTCTTATTTCTTATGAACTCATGATCATCATAGAGAACTACCTCTCACACATATCTTCCAACTATATCAGAATTAGAGAGAATCCCGATAATCTTTCTTACCTTCATTTTTCTTCAACTATCTACCATTCCTTGCTAAGATACCATCTCTATGATATCAAGTATTTTTTTCATGCCTATTTACCAACCCTGGCTCTGATACCAAGCTCTATGGCGCCTAACGAGCTGCGTATATGTCTAATTAAATGCTCATTTTCACATGTGTACACGTCAATCAAGTAACATAAAGTGAGTAGAGTATCGTTTCCACTAGGATATTGTCTAAACTAATTATGTCAATTACTTCAATTGTCTTTGGTGATTAGAAAGAATTTTCACAAATGTAATTGAATGTGCAAAATAAGTACAAGGAATAAAAGGAAGTTTAATGAAAGAGCAGGATTGCAAAAGGGGTTCATCGAGTTGGGTTGGTAGATGGGAGAGTTGGAGATCCTTAATTCTAAACTATATTAAATTGGTTCCTTTTCAGTAGTTTGTGCAGGAAATTCTTAGTCCAAGTTCAATAATCTTTAGATGTGTCTCCCAACACACATAAAGCTAATTACACCACACCCAATTTCTATGTTTCCATGCAAATGAATATGATGGAATTGATCTATATGTAACTTGTTCATGACTACATAGGGTTTAACAGTATATTCCTATCCATTAATCATTCTCCATTCACCAAGAGAGAAACCTATGCCTTACACATGAAGCTTACTTAGATTCTCCTTTTCCAAAGATAAATCCTGCAAATAAATCATCTTATAAGGTAGCCAATCTTGTAAAAAGTATTAAACACCACATGCAAGGGTAAATCCACATAGCACAAGTATTTAGCTATGGTGCCCCAGCCCGAGCGTCACAACCTTACCTCAAGATCTATCGACTCGTAAACGTGATCAGGATTGTTACCCTGTCACCGGCGGGCTTATTGGATATTTGTCCACTTAATCCTAACTCCTTAGGATTTTATATCATTTATACATTCAATTTCCATCAAATTCCATTTTATGCCATTATACCATTTGAGAGTTACACATGTCATCTCATATTCTTCATACTTAATCATATCATGATATTTCATGCCTTAGCATTTACCCATAAATTTTTTTTTACCTTCTATGGTCACAAAACCATAACATCATTCATATACAACAATTTATATCATATAAAATTGTAGAAATTCATATTATGCTCATCAACCATTGATATTTGTTCATAAAACACAAGTCATAAAATAGATCACATATGATCATCATAATAACAAGTATCAAGTCATTATACAACTATTCGCCATAAGCGACATATATAAGAAATTATCAAGTTTTCCATTCTTCCATGTCCAAGTCATGCTCCTTGGTCATCTTCATTCCTTCACTTGTTTATGGGTTTGGAAAATAAAACGTGAGTTGAAAACTCAATAAGCAAGCTGTATAATTTTTAGGCAACTCATTTTGAAGGCAACCTTATTTTAAAAGCATTTCTCTCCATTAAGTGGAGTCACTTAGCAAGTGATCAACTACCTGCGGAGCAGAAATCTTTTCGTAAACCTTTCATAAACATTTCATAACCATTGGATGTGCAAATGCATCATTTCCATTCATGACATTATCCCTCATGTGATGGTACGCTAGCACAGGGAACATTCTTTCATGACATGATTCTTTCCATCTTTGGTGTCAGACCTTCCGACTTGGCAACGTCAAGGGGGACTCCTTGTCCACTTACTACCTCGACTAGCCTGCTTGATTGTCATTCCATGCATGACTTTTAGACACCCCGGCATTATATACCTCTTACACATGATATCTTGTCATTCTCATGTAGAGAATTCTTTGCACCATCCCTTTTAAACATTGTTCCAAAGAAACATCGTATAAATCCATAGTTCTTCACATTTCATACATAAATGCAAAATGGTAAGCAAATCACTTGTCATATTTGAGATACTATTTCAAAACACATTGAGATAAAGGAATGGTCATCCTTAAATATCTTAGAAAACATTTAAAACAAAACTCATTTAGAAAGCTGCTTGCTTACCTTGCTTCATCTTAGCTTTCCGTATCGCTTATCTCTTTGCCTTTGCCTATACATATAAGAATGACATAGCATTCATATACTTTCTATTTGCTTGCATTCAACTTAATTTTCCAACCCATTTTCATTAACATTCATAACCCACTTGAATTCTAAATCGGGTGTACATGCACATCATAACTTATGCATCATAACATTCATTTCATCATATGTTTAATACCCAGATTTAGGGTAATTTTCACATATATCATAATACATTCATTAGACATCATATGGGGTACTAAACCTCCAACTTATCATTTTTCACATATTTTTCATAATTCACACATTGTGTTCACTTTTAAGCACCTAATTGATATCCTAAACCTCATATATTAATCTCAAAATTTAAGATTATCATTATTGATCAAAACAGTAACATAATCCTCGTGTTTCATCACATTCTTCATGCATTTTTCATTTTAATATCTCACATAAACCGTTCATCATTTATTCATGCTTATCTCTCCATACATGTCCATTTCACAACACATAATTCATGTGTTTCTTAAAATTTTTCAAATCAGCAACTTGCCTTCTAATTCGGCATGATTATCCACCTTAATTAACACTTCACTTAGTGTATTTTTATATAATTTTAATCCACTAATCATAGGGTTCCAAAACAGCAACTTTGGGACCCGTTTTATACACTTTCAATGTCCCTTTTGACACTTAAATCAAAACAGTTTTCTAATCCATAACTTATGCCCAAATCAACATATATTATTCATCTAATCATGAATCATCATGTAATCATAATAATACATCAAAACAGAAACATCATATATGAATTTAAGCAAATTTCAATTGAGTTTATCACTCATATTCAACCTTAATCACCATTTTCTTCCTCTTGAACCCTTAATTGCATACTTGTCATTAAATCTCCATTCAATACCCTAATCAAGGGTATCATGAACCATCCTTTAAGGGTTCATTATGAATCATATTCATGACTCATAAATTGAATTAGAAAAACTGAGTTTAAATGATTCAAACTTAAGGATATACTTACTTGTATTGGATCAACTTTGAACTTAGCTTCTCTACCTTAAATCCCTTGCTTCATTTCTTTTTTCTTCCTCTTTTTCTCTCCTTTTCTTGCTCTTTTTGTTGCTGGAATAGGGGATGTGAACCACTGTTAGAGTTTAGGGGGTTTGGTCCTAAGAAAATTTTTTCTCAAAACATCCCATACCATGTGGTCATCCACCCTAAATAAAAGCTGGATTTTCTAGCTTTGTGGCCCAACTTGCCACATTATTTTAAGGATAATTTAATACATATTTATCTCATTTCTTACATGGCACAATATTGTGGCGCCCCAACCGAGACGTTACTTCCTTACCTCAAGATCTATCGATTGGTAAATGTGAATTAGGATTGTTGCCCTGATCACACGGCGGGTTCTTAATTGGAATATGTCCAAATTTTTTTTTCATTTTTCATCTGTCATCAGTCATAACTTTATATAACAAACATCACACATTGTGATATTTCAATTATAAAAGAATTCATCATTTCATTCATAGCATCCTTTCATGCCTGTCATTATTCACTCAATCATTGTACACATCATACTTACATACATTTAGTCATTGACTCACATGAAACTTAGAATTCTAACTAAGTTCATATACACATAAACATGGAACTTAGAATTCTAACTAAGTTCATATACACAATTAGCTTACCTTAGCATATTCATATTTTTCCATTCCTCATAGCCTTCAAGGCTATCATCTCGTACCTTCCTCCTCGTCTTAGGTTCGCAACCTTCTGAGTTTTCTCGGTACTTGTCTAAGGGTTGGGAAAACAAAACGTGAGTGAAAACTCAGTAAGTAAGCATTTTATCTTTAGGGCAAGACTTCCTTGAAAATCTTTTTCATAAACATCTTGAATACCTTTTTCCTGAGGACATTCATATGTCCTAAAATATTATCGTGAAATCCTTTGTTCATGAGGACAATTCCATATCCTTGAATGTTTTCATAAAGCATTCATTCTTAAAATCATTTACAAGCCACGTGTGGGCTTGTTAAGGCAAAACATACACATTTTACCTTTGATGATGAAATCCCTTTAATTCTTATATGAACATTTTTAATGTTCATAGACATTATATGAAATCATCGTTTGCTAGTGGACGTTTTACATCCAAAACAACATAAATCCTTAGGCAACGGAGGACATACTCATGTCCTAAAACATCATTCACATAAGCCATACTAAAATCCTTTAGCCAAGAGAAACTTTGTCTCAAAACATTTTTCATGTAGCTTCGTTTAGCGATGGACATTCGTATGTTCTAAAATACTTTTTATTTCAACACATTAACATTGGACATTCTCATGTCCTTAAACCCTTATCCTTTAGGCTATTTTAAAATGGACATTCTTATGTCCAATCCAAGTTTCACATAAATCTTTTTCATAATCCCCATCTTGGAGCTTGTTTATAGTAAACAAGGCAAATAAAATATATAAACCATTTTCATAAATGCATTTTCAAAAAATTATTTTCTTTTACTCCCATTATTTACACTTTTGTGTAAAACACCCTCTCTTTTAGGGTAACTTATGCATATTAGCTCATAAAAATCTCTTTTTTGATAACTTTTTGTATAAATGCTTTTAGATCACAATCTTTGGGCTTTTGAAAAGCAAAACGTATGGAAATGTATTTCTCTCCATCCAGTAGTGACACTTAACAAGTGATCATGCTACCTTTTGGAAGAAAATCCTTAACAACACGCTAGCCCAGCAGCTGTTTATTTATCCTGCTCCCATCGCAGGGAGGGCGCCTGTGGAACCCTGACCGTATACGCGTTGTTTCGACTGTATACGCGTCATTTCGACATTTGTAATATTGTAATTATTTTATGAATAAATGAAAATTCATGAATTATATTGATGGATATGTATATTGGAGATTGAAATAATGCGATTAGGAATTTAACCCCGTGAATAGTGCACGTGAATAGTGTACGTGAATAGTAACTACGGGCTAAGACACGTGATTAAGAGTTAATCACTTGGATTAACTTAATCACAAAAAGACGAAATAGAGATTTAATCACTACAAGACAAAATAGCAATTCTTTTGGATATTTTAATCCAAGTTTGGATTTTTGTGGGAAAATAGAAAAAAATTCATAAATTGCAATCCGGGCGTCGGAATTCGATGAAATTTTTTATGGATGGTTAAAAATTCATGATGGACATGATGAATGGATCAAGATGTGATGAAAATCACAAATCAAAGGTCAAGATGAAACGTCAAATGAAAAATCAAAAAGTAGCATTACTTTAATTAAATACTACTTTTGACTTTTTATAAAAAGTAAATAATAAAAAAATAAAAAATTAAATGAAGTGCAGCAAGGGCAGGGGCGTGAGCAGGGGCATTAAATTTCCATTTGACTTTAATCGATGGTTTAAATCCATCCAAATCACAAATCAAGGGTTTAGATTTAATTAGCTTAAAATTAATTAAATAAAAAATAATAAAAATAGGAAAAAGATAGGGCTGCATAGGGTGGGCTGGAGCAGGCCTAGGGTGGCTGCTCTTGGCTCAAGGCATTTTTCAAAATTAGAAAAAAATGCATTTTTATAATTAAATACCTCAAGCTAAGGGGGTAAAATCTAATTTTGTAAAAAATCAAAAACTATAAATAGGGGGCAAGGTGAGAACGACCAGAAGCATTCCAAGCTTGAAAACCTCAAGCATTTCCACCCCCAAACACGTTTTTTCCCTTTAGAGAAAGAAGGAGAAAGTTAGAGAGAGGAAGTGTGAGAAAAAAAGGCGTATCTCCGCTTTCGGTAAGTAATTTCTACCCAAATTTCTTTTGGATGTTAAGTAGGGTAAAAACATGCTTATATAATGCCTAATCATGAGAAAATAAGTATAGATATAATGTTTAAATGGAATTATGCCAAAACATCAAAAATATGGAGCGAAGATAGGGTATTTGGGAAGATAGCATATGATATGTGAAAATAATGCTCCAAAATTGATAAGTGATGATTTGGGATGTATGATTATGATAAATATGATTTTGTAATAATGATATATTAATTTCATGATTTTCGGAACTAAGGATTATGCTTAAGTGAATTTATGATGATTTTTAGTATATGGAGAAAATGATTTTTTTGGCCAAGTAAATGATGATAAATTCAAAATATAAGAAATGTCCAATGATATACTAGGCATAAGGTATGTCATGGTATTTTTTATTTTTGGAAAAAATATCAATTTTTGAGAAATTTGGAAAAAATATCAATTTTGGAGAAATTTGGAAATTAATATTTGAATATAAGTATGGAATTTTTGAAGAATTTATGGACAAAAATATCTATGTAAAGAAATAATGCCCAATTATTATAAAGCATACATGGGAAGCAGCTTAAATAAAGGAAATGAAATATCCTTTGTCCTTGAATAGGAAAAGGAAAAGAGAAGGTCGAAGACACCTCCTAAGAAGGTAAGCAAGTTATATGTTTTGCAAATTATTTCCAAAATGCTTGAAATTGTTTGCAAGTTGCTTTATGAAATTTATTTAAGGTTGGCCATACCTATAACTGCTTTACATGAACTGAAGTTCGTTTTGTGAAATTATTTATTAAATGCTTTTTATGAAATTGTTTATGATTTGCAAATATCATGCCGGCATGTGTATGAGAATGAGCATGTGCACGAGGAATAACCCTTAGTCGAGGTAGTAAGCGGACCGGATGTCCCCCTCGCTATTGCCAAGTCGCTTAATAGGCCCAGGCCGGCGGCGACCTCCCTGAAATGGGAGCATGTATGGGATGGGCGCCTAGCTAGCGTTGCATCCAAAGGAATGTCATGAATGCTATGTATGCATTGCATTTGCATTTTATGAAATGCATGAAAATGATTGAAAAATTATGTATAGCTTGCTTACTGAGTATTATTACTCACCCATGCTTTTTCAACAACAGACAGGAAATGATGATGAAGGCAGCATGCCAAGTGTTATGTAGTTTTTGATATAAATGATGTTTATGTAAACTTTATGTACAGACAACGATGATAATTTTGAGATGAAAAGGGAATATTTTTATTCCAATGAAAATGTTTATGGAATAGTTTTTTATCATAACTGTGTTATGTGAAATATATTTCAAATTGGATGAATGATGGGAATTTTCCATGTATTGATGAAAAAAAAAAAATCCTGCCGTGTGATCAGGGCAACAATCCTGAGTCACGTTTACCAATCAAAACGATCCCGGAGTAAGGCTTCTAGGCACCTCGGTTCGGGGCGCCACAGCGCCGCTGGCACTCCTATCTTCCCTTAGTGACTTGGTCTTATGTAGAGTGAGCCCCAGTCATCCCAACTGTGCTCTACAACTTGCCTATTACTTGTACTGGTGCACCGTACGTTATTATGACGGACCGCAGTCTATTTGGTTTGAAGAACCACAGACCGCAGCCCCATGTCCTTTTAAACCGGAATCACAGACCACAGCCTGCATCCATATGCACAAAAATCTTAGACCGAAGTCTATATTTAAGAATAATTTTCCAAAAACACATCACTGACCACAGTCCGTGTCAACTTGTAAGCGAGCGCACCCACTTTAACAAGTTGTTATTTAAAATCTAGTTTTAAGATGACCTTCCTTAAATTCCTTTAGAAACATTTTGAGTAAAATATTTTGATAAACTTTTGAAATGTTTGAGAAACAACAAATCTTAAAACTCTTTTAATAAAAGAATTTCAAAACTTTTGGATTTCCATAAATAAATCATATTTTTCTCTAATATTTTCTTGGTTTCCATTTCAGGACCTTTTGTTTACAAAAGTTATGCAATTATGCTATCCCCTTGTCCATAGCCTAAAAATTTAATAATTGTCCACATATCTATTATTTTTACGTATAGGGAAATTGCACAGTCTTTTGTATGCCATTAAGCGACCTGAAATAACACCATTTTATGAAATCCATCATAGGAGGTTGGTCATCCTTAAATCCCTTTCAACACATCCGTAGAAACATTTTCCCAACATTTTCAACATAGATTTCCTTGTCTACAGCAAATCAAAACTTTTCGAATATTATTTCAAAAGATATGGACTATGTCCAAATCATCATTTACTATTTAATTATCTTGACCTAGCAAACAAATCTTTTCATAATCATCATTGTTTATTACAAGTTACTGTAGAAATAACTCAAAACTTATTTGCAAATAATATTTCGTGAAAAAGGGTAAAATTCCTTTTTTCTTATAAAATGTTGTTAAAACAATGTCATATAGAACTTGCTTGCTTAAAAGAAAATTCTTAAAACCATCGGTATCTAACATGAAATCCTTAGAAAACATTAGCATGAAGAACTTGCTTAATCATAAGCAAAATTCTCAATTCCATTAACTTGAAGCATTCCCATCCTTGGCAACACTTAGGATAAATTATTTATCTTAATAAGTGTCGCTTGCTTCCCATGAAGCAAACCTTAAAACTTTTCATTAAAGTCATCATTTTTTCCCAAAACTTATGGTTTTGCATTAAAGCCATCATATTCAAAACTTGTGCTTGCCCATTCGTTAAAACATAAACATAGAAAATTCAATCATATCAACCACATAGAAAGAAAATGGCATTTTAAAAAGTTTGCTTGCTTACCTGAGATCGCAATAATCTCTTTTCCTTCCATTCTTTTCCTTGCCTATACGCATAAAAATGACATTACATTTATACATATAATCTCATATGCTTCCACATAATTTAATTTTCCAACCCTTATATTTTCATTGACTATATGACCCACTTGTTTTACAAGTCGGAGGTTTATACATAACAACGCAACTTGTGCATCATATTATCTATTCTTTTCATTCTTAGTATCCTTACTTAGGATAGTTTTCAAGCATATCATGATCATTTATTTATCTCAATGAAGTTTCATTATCCTTCATTTATCATTTACTTATCCATTTTTCACATTTCTTTCATTAGTGCTTACTTTAAGCACATGTTTAAGTGTTTAAGTTTCATATATCAATCCCAAATTTTGAGATTAACAAATATTATCAAAACAGAACCTTGTTTAAGCGTTTCGACATATTTTCATCCATTTCGCATTTTAGCAAATCACATTACCTCATTACCCCTTTCCATCATTCATATCCTGCACTTAAACTCTCTTGAAGACACATATAATATGTGTTATGGAAAATTTTCCTAAAAAGAAATATATTCACAAAATATATCATATTTTCATGCCTTTTTGCACAAAACCAAATTTCACAAGTCATTCATCACCCTTGCATATTTATTCCTTCTCATATGCCCATTTGGCAACATATACATAATGGATTTCATAAAATTTCTAAGTCAGATATATAATCCATATTTCAGAATTATATCATCCCTTAATTATCACGTTATTTAGGGTATTTTCACGGGATTTAAATCCATTAATTATAGGTTTCCAAAACAGCAACTTTGGAACCCATTTTTCACCCGTTTAACGTGTCTTTTGACACATAACCTTAGGCAGTTATATAATTCCGAATTTTCAGCGATTAATCCAACTTTTCCAAACCAAAATTTAGTTTATTAATATATATATCAATTTGGATCATTTCTACATAGGTTTCATATTTATTTTTGATTTGTTTCTCAAACTATCCACATATGCTGAAATCAGGCGTACTGAACTCTCAAAATCTTGAATTAATATCAAATAAAGTAGTTTTGATCTTAAATTTCTACCATACCTTAATAACTATATTAATTAACCAAAATAAATATTTTCAGAATTAAAAATTAAGAATTTATATTTATTTTAGTATTTTTACCTTGCTGGACAGCAGCATCCATTTTCAGTTAGCCTAAATCACGTAAATTATTGGGTATTTTTATACCCATCAAAGCCTAATTTTTAATTTTTTTATGATATTCTAAATATGTGTTATATATTATTTAGAAGTTTCAGCCGAAAATGACTTGTATAAAAATTACTAAAAATAATTTTCTACAGCTGATCCTATCACCCGTTTTACCCTGTTTAGGTTAATTTCTCAGATTTTTAATTTGAAACCTACTAAATATTTCAATATGAAATTTTGGTCGTCCCTTAATCATCATATAATTAAATTTTAAACAAAGTCTCTTGGTGAGAACCCTTCGTTTACTACTTCATTCATATTTTGGTTTATAACATCATATAATTTCCAGATTTTAAGTATAAACTCGAAATAATCATATACTTACTTGATTAAATGGGTGATCCCTCCTTTTCCCTTTCTTTTTCCTTGGTTTTTCCTTCCTTTTGGCTTGCTAGGTGCTGGACGTGAGGCTTCATTGGGGAAGAAGATGGAGTTCAGCACTTGGAAGAATTTTCCAAGCCTCCAATCCTTGTGAACGTGCTTGACTTGGTGGGGCTGGAATTTCCAGCAGTGGGCCCCACTTGTTGCTGCATTTTCCACAGCCATTGAATGCCCTCTTATCCTCTTATGTGCTGGTGAACTCACAGCCATATAAATTAGCATTTTACTATTTTTTTAAAAATCCACAAATCTGCATTAATCCAGGCCGTCCAAATCTGTCCAGCCCTTGCACGTCACTTGCTGCCCATTTTCATCATTTTTTTAAAATCCCAAAATGTGGGTAATTTATACACCTAATTATCCCTAAATTCATATATTAATTTGGTGTTAAAAAAATTAATAAAAATCATTGTAGCAGCATCAAATATGGGACGTCCACATGTGTAAACAAGCTGTCCATTTTTTCCACTTTCAATGGCAGCTACTGTTCACGAATTTTCTTGAATTCTTTTCACATAATTAAATGATTATTTATACATATCAACATGAAAGCTATATATATACATAATTCATAAAATAAAAATTGCAAAAATAACCAGCTGCAACTGCCTATTGACGTCCATATGCATGTCACCTCTCCTATGCTCATTTTGAGCACTCTTAGCCCCTTTAATGTGGACATCAATGCATGGATAATTCATGGGATTTTTTCATTTTATAATTATGCATAAAATACCCTGCATTACACCTGCATTTGACACCTATTTAGTTCATTAAAAATTGCATTAATTCCATGTACTCTTGTGTTGCAAAAGTCAACCATATACACCTTTTTCAATTCAGGTATTTTCCAAACATAATTTGCTTATGCCAAACCTTCCAAAATGTTAATCTCATAATTTCATTCAACCGTTTCAAATTTCATCTCAATCCGATTTTCCTAGCTCAAGTTATAGCCGTTGGAAGTTAACTGTTGAAATTGAGATGTGATCAATAAATCATTAATCTATTTTCATCAAGTATTTTCATAATCCAATAATCCCATAATACCAAGCCCAACATCATCAACTTCCATTTCAAGTTTCACTTGAATCCGCCTTACAGGCGTTGAGTTATGAATTTTCTAGTATTTTTGAACATAATTCCACAATTTCCATTTTAATCTCCATTAATTAAATCGTGGAAATTAAACTAAACATTCATGTCACATTAACATGTTTTAATCCTCATTATGCCCCTTTATTCACCTTGACTCATATTGGGCTCCGGCGATTAAATTTTTAATCACCCTTCTTAATTAAACCCTAATTGCCATATATCCTAAAATCCTAAAATCATCCAAAAATTTCATTTAATCATATATAAGTCACATGTACATGTTCAATGCATACATTGAATCTTACTTAGGTTGGGGTTTCACAATCCTCCCCCCCCTTATAACAGGTTTCGTCCTGAAACCTATTACATCTCAAATGTCGGGGGTAAAGCTCATATGAAATTGCTAATTCATCATCTTCCTCCAATATTTCAATGGTTCACTACGCTTCCACTACGCTACTCTGTCTTAGTGTCATTTTTAGCTTTTGTCCATTAGACCTATTGCTCATCTCTACTGTTCCTTGTTCACACCTGAGTTTCTTATTGGCATTTGCCTTTTCATTTGTGTCATTTGTCACTATTTTCCCTTATACATGGAGAATTTGCATCATTTCCTGTCTTATCATAGGGTAAGTTTTAAGTTACCCATTCATTCGTAAAAATCTATAGCAGCCATTTTCATATATTATCATACATAATACATTCATTTTGTAATATAGAGCAAAAGTTGCTCTCATATATAGTTTCATACATGTCTTAGGAAAAGACATTTTTGCTAAGCTATCAATTCCTTCTCCTCTCATAATGTCTACCGTTAGATTTTTATTTTTTTTACCATCGTAGACTATCTATTAGAAATACTGGTATTAAACCAGTCTAAAATATTTTCTTCCTCAGTTCCCTTTCCAGTTTCCATAAACTCGTAAGGGTCCTTATCATTTTCAAATTTTCCTAACCTCATTTCTTATGAATATCATAGAGAAATCATTTCTCTCGTATCTATCTTTCAATCATATCTAAATTGAAAAGAATTACGGCAATCATTATTGCCTTCATTCTTCTCTTCATTTTTCTACCATCTCTTGCTATGATATACCAACTTTTGTGGTATCATATGTGTGATCTTCTTTTCCTTCTATGCATGTTAACTAGGCATAGTTTGCTAAACCTTTCTGCAATAATTTACAAGGATTTCCTATCAA
Organism: Annona cherimola; assembly: GCA_030490835.1. Taxonomy (NCBI): domain Eukaryota; kingdom Viridiplantae; phylum Streptophyta; class Magnoliopsida; order Magnoliales; family Annonaceae; genus Annona; species Annona cherimola. The sequence goes on along the minus strand of JASFXW010000129.1, from coordinate 72,497 downwards.
TTATAGCTATCGATTGAGTTGATCTTTCTTATTCATTTCTTTTCCTACATCAGGTTCCTTAGTTTTTAGTGGAAAGTTATCCTTGCCCTAATTGTACATGTTCATTACCAACATGTGGTATATCCTGATGTTCTATTGGAAGACATTTCTTAACAAATTCTTCCTGATTACCTTCTTTGATTATGGCATAATAGCCATTTTAGGGTTTCTTACTACTTACAAGCATTGCCAATCAAAGCTTGGACATTTCATTTGACTACATGTTCAAACCTTGAAAATGTTCTTAGGTTCACTCATCCATTGCTCAGTCTAAATAAAATCTAATTCACCTGAGAACTTAGGTGGATACGTTCTCAGGTGGATACCGAGCTAGAAAGGCATCAATAACCTTCCCATTTACTTCTATCTTACCATTATCAACCCTTAAAGGTCTAGGTACTAAGTTAAAATTTATTACCCGTACCGATTCATCTTTTCCACCTGCTTCTAATTGGTCCTGTTAGGTATTTTCCCAAAGGCCCTGTATTATTCTTCTGTCTAAGCTACACAATCTTGGGCGGCTTACTGCATAGCTCTTTCTAAAGCTGCAGTTATCCTTTACTCTTTCTACCTGTGAGATATTACTCTTAGCAGTAACACCTCAAATCCTTTGACTTAGGGTTTATAGTTACCCGTCGTTAATGAGCTTATGGACTCACTTGTCCTGGTCGTTTAGTTTTACTACTAGCTTCTCTTCTTCCTTGCTGACTCATATCAACAACTGCCTTTCCCTTGTTCAAAACTCAGATAATAAGCATGTTGTAGAATGCATCATATAACATTATGTCAATAGCATTTCTCATTATAATATTCATTCATATCACACATAGTCAACATGATCATTTCTGATCATAAAATCATTACACATAGTCAATAACATAATCTAGAAAGATCAATGATCTTTCCTTTTTCATATAACTTAGAACTTAAATGAAATCATATGCATCTGTGTTTTCATAACATTAAACATCATACATTAGGAGTCAAAAGAAACTCCCTTTTTCTTACCTTTCTCATTTCTACCTGCACATTTCATGGTGTAAGGGTGTTTTTCCCTACACATACAGATTATATTTGCATAATCTGTCATTTTATCATGAACATAATTCTAGACTAAAAATTACTTAGAAAGTTGGCACCTTAGTGCCTTCCATATGTCACCATAGCTCTATACCTTAAACATATGTATCATATAGCATAGTCATGTGCTATCTTAGGTAAGGTCTGGTCAACCTTAGGTATGGGGGGTCTCTATGTAGAGTTCCATAACCCGTCATCTGTTCTGATTCTCTTCTATCCTTTGTCTTTCTTTAAATTTTCCTACCTCCTTCTTCATTTCATCTGACCTCATATCATTTTTCCTTCATATACCATCTATTTCATGAAACATAACGACCAGCTACATTTCCTTAATTAACCATATCCTTGTGTCTTATAGTCTCAATCTATTTCTTGCATCATTTTCCATTTTTCTTCTATATCTGTCCATCAATCCTTGCTGAAATATCATCTTTGTGATATCAAGCCTTTGCTTTCCATGTCTATTACCAATCCATATTCTGATACCAACTTCTGTGGCATCAGACGTATCCTTTCATCATCCTTATTTTCTCTTTCTCCTGCCTATTTACCAATCCTTGCTCCGATACCAAGCTCTGAGGCGCCCCCACCCGAGACGTCACTTCCTTACCTCAAGATCTATTGATTGGTAAATGTGAATTAGGATTGTTGCCCTGATCACACGGTGAGTTCTTAATTGGAATATGTCCAAATTTTTTTTCATTTTTCATCTATCATCATTCATAACTTTATATAACAATCATCACACATTGTGATATTTCACTTATAATAGAATTCATCATTTCATTCATAGCATCCTTTCATGCCTATCATTATTCACTCAATCATTGTACACATCATACTTACATACATTTAGTCATTGACTCACATGAAACTTAGAATTCTAACTAAGTTCATATACACATAAACATGGAACTTAGAATCTAACTAAGTTCATATACACAATTAGCTTACCTTAGCATATTCATGTTTTTCCATTCCTCATAGCCTTCAAGGATATAATCACGTACCTTCCTCCACGTCTTAGGTTCACAACCTTCTGAGTTTCCTCGGTACCTGTCTAAGGGTTGGGAAAACAAAACGTGAGTGACAACTCAGTAAGCAAGCATTTTATCTTTAGGACAAGACTTCCTTGAAAATCTTTTTCATAAACATCTTGAATACCTTTTTCCCGAGGACATTCATATGTCCTAAAATATTATCGTGAAATACTTTGTTCATGAGGACAATTCCATATCCTTGAATGTTTTCATAAAGCATTCATTCTTAAAATCATTTACAAGCCACGTGTGGGCCTGTTAAGGCAAAACATACACATTTTACCTTTGATGATGAAATTCCTTTAATTCTTATATGAACATTTTTAATGTTAATAAACATTACATGAAATCATCGTTTTCCAGTGGACGTTTTACGTCCAAAACAACATAAATCCTTAGGCAACGGAGGACATACTCATGTCCTAAAACATCATTCACATAAGCCATCCTAAAATCCTTTAGCCAAGAGACACTTTATGTCTCAAAACATTTTTCATGTAGCTTCCTTTGGCAATGGACATAGTTCTAAAACGCTTTTTATTTCAACACATTAACATTGGGCATTCTCATGTCCATAAACCCTTATCCTTTAGGCTCTTTAGAAATGGACATTCTTATACCCAATCCAAGTTTCACATAAATCTTTTTCATAATCCCCGTATTGGGGCTTGTTTATAGCAAACAAGGAAAATAAAATACATAAACCATTTTCATAAATGCGTTTGCATAAAAACATTTCCTTTTATTCCCGTTATTTACACTTTTGTGTAAAATACCCTCTCTTTTAGGGTAACTTATGCATATTAGCTCACAAAAATCCCTTTTTGGATAACTTTTTGTAAAGATGCTTTTAGATCCCAATCTTTGGGCTTTTGAAAAGCAAAACGTATGTAAATGTATTTCTCCCCATCCAGTAGTGACACTTAACAAGTGATCATGCTACCTTTTGGAAGAGAATTCTTAACAACACGCTAGCCCAGCGACTATTTATTTTTCCTGCTCCCATCTCAGGGAGGGCGCCGTTGGCACTCCTGTCATCCCTTAGCGACTTGGCCTTATGTAGAGTGGGCCCCAGTCATCCCAACCGTGCTCTACAACTTGCCTATTACTTATACTGGTGCACCGTACGTTATTATGACGGACCGCAGTCCGTTTGGTTTGAAGAACCACAGACCGCAACCCCATGTCCTTTTAAATCGGAATCACAGACCACAGCCTGCATCCATATGCACAAAAATCTTAGACCGAAGTCTATATTTAAGAATAATTTTCCAAAAATACATCACTGACCACAGTCCGTGTCAACTTGTAAGCGAGCGCACCCACTTTAACAAGTTGTTATTTAAAATCTAGTTTTAAGATGACCTTCCTTAAATTCCTTTAGAAACATTTTGAGTAAAATATTTTGATAAACTTTTGAAATGTTTGAGAAACAACAAATCTTAAAACTCTTTTAATAAAAGAATTTCAAAACTTTTGGATTTCCATAAATAAATCATATTTTTCTCTAATATTTTCTTGGTTTCCATTTCAGGACCTTTTGTTTACAAAAGTTATGCAATTATGCTATCCCCTTGTCCATAGCCTAAAAATTTAATAATTGTCCACATATCTATTATTTTTACGTATAGGGAAATTGCACAGTCTTTTGTATGCCATTAAGCGACCTGAAATAACACCATTTTATGAAATCCATCATAGGAGGTTGGTCATCCTTAAATCCCTTTCAACACATCCGTAGAAACATTTTCCCAATATTTTCAACATAGATTTCCTTGTCTACAGCAAATCAAAACTTTTCGAATATTATTTCAAAAGATATGGACTATGTCCAAATCATCATTTACTATTTAATTATCTTGACCTAGCAAAGAAATCTTTTCATAATCATCATTGTTTATTACAAGTTACTGTAGAAATAACTCAAAACTTATTTGCAAATAATATTTCATGAAAAAGGGTAAAATTCCTTTTTTCTTATAAAATGTTGTTAAAACAATGTCATATAGAACTTGCTTGCTTAAAAGAAAATTCTTAAAACCATCGGTATCTAACATGAAATCCTTAGAAAACATTAGCATGAAGAAATTGCTTACTCATAAGCAAAATTCTCAATTCCATTAACTTGAAGCATTCCCATCCTTGGCAACACTTAGGATAAATTATTTATCTTAAGAAGTGTCGCTTGCTTCCCATGAAGCAAACCTTAAGAATTTTCATTAAAGTCATCATTTTCTTCCAAAACATATGGCTTTGCATTAAAGCCGTCATATTCAAAACTTGTGCTTGCCCATTCGTTAAAACATAAACATAGAAAATTTAATCATATCAATCACATAGAAAGAAAATGGCATCTTAGAAAGTTTGCTTGCTTACCTGAGATCGCAATAATCCTTTTTCCTTCCATTCTTTTCCTTGCCTATATGCATAAAAATGACTTTGCATTTATGCATACAATCTCATATGCTTGCACATAATTTAGTTTTCCAACCCTTATATTTTCATTGACTATATGACCCACTTGTTTTACAAGTCGGAGGTTTATACATAACAACGCAACTTGTGCATGATATTATCTATTCTTTTCATTCTTAGTATCCTTACTTAGGATAGTTTTCAAGCATATAATGATCTTTCATTTATCTCAATGAAGTTTCGTTATCCTTCATTTATCATTTACTTATCCATTTTTCACATTTCTTTCATTAGTGCTTACTTTAAGCACATGTTTAAGAGTTTAAGCTTCATATATCAATCCTAAATTTCGAGATTAACAAATATTATCAAAACAGAACCTTGTTTACATGTTTCAACATATTTCCATCCATTTCGCATTTTAGTAAATCACATTAACTCATTACCCCTTTCCATCGTTCATATCCTGCACTTAAACTCTCTTGAAGACACATATAATGTGTTATGGAAAATTTTCCTAAACAGCAATATATTCACATAATATATCATATTTTCATACATTTTTGCACAAAACCAAATTTCACAAGTCATTCATCACCCTTGCATATCTATTCCTTCTCGTATGACCATTTGGCAACATATACATAATGGATTTCATAAAATTTCTATGTCAGAAATATAATCCATATTTCAGCATGATATCATCCCTTAATTATCACTTTATTTAGGATATTTTTATGGGATTTAAATCCATTAATCATAGGTTTCCAAAACAGCAACTTTGGAACCCTTTTTTCACCCGTTTAACGTGTCTTTTGACACATAACCTTAAGCTATTATATAATTCCGAAATTTCAGAAATTAATACAACTTTTCCTAACCCAAATTTAGGTTATTAACATATATATGAATTTGGATCATTTGTACATAGTTTTCGTATTTCTTTTTGATTTTTTTCTCAAACTATCCACATATGCTGAAATCAGGCATACTGAACTCTCAAAATCTTGAATTAATATCAAATCAAGTAGTTTTGATCTAAAATTTATACCATAACTTAATAAATACATGAATTAATTAAAATAAATATTTTAAGAATAAAATATTTAGAATTTATATTTATTTTGTTATTTTTACCTTGCTGGACAGCAGCATCCATTTTCAGTTAGCCTAAATCACGTAAATTACTGGGTATATTTATACCCATCAAAACCTAATTTTTAATTTTTTTGTATTCTCCTAAATATTTCTTATATATTATTTAGAATTTTCAGCCTAAAATGACTTGTATAACAATTATTAAAAATTATTTTCTACAGATGATCCTGTCACCCGTTTTATCCTGTTTAGGTTAGCTTCTCGGATTTTTAATTTGAAACCTACTAAATATTTCAATCTAAAATTTTGTTCGACCCTTAATAATCATATAATGAAATTTTAAACAAATTCTCTTTGTGATAACCCTTCGTTTACTACTTCATTCATATTTTGGTTTATAACATCATAAAATTTCCAGATTTTAAGTATAAACTCGAAATAATCATATACTTACTTGATTAAATGGGTGATCCCTCCTCTTCCCCTTTCTTTTTCCTTGGTTTTTCCTTCCTTTTGGCTTGCTAGGTGCTGGACGTGAGGCTGCCTTGGGGAAGAAGATGGAGTTCAGCACTTGGAAGAATTTTCCAAGCCTCCAATCCTTGTGAACGTGCTTGACTTGGTGGGGCTAGAATTTCCAGCAGTGGGCCCCACTTGTTGCTGCATTTTCCACAGCCATTGAATGCCCTCTTATCCTCTTATGTTCTAGTGAACTCACAGCCATATAAATTAGCATTTTACTATTTTTTTAAAAATCCACAAATCTGCATTAATCCAGGCCGTCCAAATCTGTCCAGCCCTTGCACGTCACTTGCTGCCCATTTTCATCATTTTTTTAAAATCCCAAAATGTGGGTAATTTATACACCTAATTATCCCTAAATTCATATATTAATTTGGTGTTAAAAAAAATTAATAAAAATCATTGTAGCAGCATCAAATATGGGACGTCCACATGTGTAAACAAGCTGTCCATTTTTTCCACTTTCAATGGAAGCTACTGTTCACGAATTTTCTTGAAATTTTTTCACATAATTAAATGCTTATTTATACATCCCAACATGGAATCTATATATATACATAATTCATAAAATAAAAATTGAAAAAATAACCTGCTGCAACTGCCTATTGACGTCCATATGCATGTCACCTCTCCTATGCTCATTTTGAGCACTCTTAGCCCCTTTAATGTGGACATCAATGCATGGATAATTCATAGGATTTTTGCATTTTATAATTATGCATAAAATACCCTGCATTTCACCTGCATTTGACACCTATTTGGTTCATTAAAAATTGCATTAATTCCATGTACTCTAGCATTAAATACATGGTACTCTTGTGGTGCAAAAGTCAACAATATACACCTTTTTCAATTCAGGTATTTTCCCAAAATAATTTTCCTATTCCAAACCTTCCAAAATATTAATCTCATAATTTCATTCAACCGTTTCAAATTTCATTTCTATCGGATTTTCCTAGCTCAAGTTATAGCGGATGGAAGTGAACTGTTCAAATTGAGATGTGATCAATAAATCATTAATCTAATTTCATCAAGGATTTTCATAATCCAATAATTCCATAATACCAAGCCCAACATCATCAACTTCCATTCAAATTCCACTTGAATCCGCCTTACAGGCGTTGAGTTATGAATTTTCTAGTATTTTTCAACATAATTCCACAATTTCCATTTTAATCTCCATTAATTAAATCATGAAAATTAAACTAAAAATTCATGCCAAATTAGCATGTTTTAATCCTCATTATTCCCCTTTATTCACCTAGGAAAAATGGAGTTCAAGTTGATTCACTTCCAAGTAAGTATACTCTTTGATTTGGGGTTGAAAATCATGGATGGAATTTTCTTAAATTCATATATGATGTTGCTGTTTTGATATTTAATCATGATTATATGATGATTCAATGTTAGATGAATGATATAAGTATATTTATAAAGTTTAATTTGGGGATTAATCAACCCATATCATCTAATCTACACTTAAGTGTAGTAAATATGAACTAGAAAGAAAAATACGGAAGAAATAGTAAATAAAGGAATTTTATCATGAAAAGTTGTGGGACGATCATTTTGAGGTGATTAAGTAACTACTAAAGTTTCAGCTTAAAATGATAAGCATGTTGGAAACTAAAAATCTGAGAAAATCAACCTGAACAGGGTTGAACGGGTGTCAGGATCAGCGGCACCAAATGATTTTTAATAATTTTAATACAAGGAATTTTGAGCTTAAATTTTTACAAGATATATAAGAAATATTTAGGATCACATAAAAAAATTAAAAATTGTTTTTTTGAATGGTATAAATATATAAAATAAATAACGTGATATGGATTGTCTGAAAAGGGACACTGCTGTCCAGCAGAGTAAAAATACCAAAATAAATAGAAATAATAAATATTTCGTGCTGTAAATATTTATTTTGGTTAATTAATGTCTTTGTTAAGGTATGGTATAAAGTTTAGTTTAAAAATACTTTATTTGATATTAATTCAAGATTTTGAGAATTTAGTGTGCCTGAATTCAGCATTATGGACAGCTTAAAGAATAAATCAAGAAAAATATTAAATTCCAGATTTTTGGGATGGAATTTAATTTATATTGGGATATAAACAAGTATAATAAGTGATTATGAGGATTTAATCTATTAAAGGTGATTTTTAGAAAGGATGGAACTTAGGGTTAAGTAGAAGACCCGATTTCCATGTTTTGATGTTGAAAATGATAAACGGATTATGTGAAGTGTTAAAATGAAAAAATGCATAAAAATATGATGGAAAACGTGGATTAGGTTTCTGTTTTAATAAATGGTGATGATATAAAATTTTGAGATTATTATATGATGTCTAAGTTAGCAACTAAGTGCTTAAAATGAGCACTGATGAGTAATAAATGGATGGATGATTGATATGTACAGGCTATGTGCTAAGTATGAATGCCTGTCTGGAAGGACAAGCAAGTCAAGCTAAGTCCAAATGAATTTGTATAGGTTAGAAAACCTAAGGGATTTGCGTATTTGAAGTTAATGTGAATAAATGAAATGTTATATTCATTTATCTAGGCAAAAGCAAGGAAAAGAATGGAAGAAAGGGATTACGGCGATCTCAGGTAAGCAAGCGAACTTTTCAAATTACTGAAATTTTCTTATGTGATGAAATGATGATATGCTGATGTTTTTATGAATCTTTTACAAGTGGGCAAACACAAGTTTTGGAAAATGATGGCTTTAAATGAAAAGCTTTACGGTTTGCTTCATGGGAAGTAAGCAACACTGTTTAAGATAAATAATTTATCTCAAGTGTTGCCAATGTTGGGAATGCTTTATGTTAATGGATTTGAGAAATTTCTTATGAGAAAGCAAATTCTCCGTGAATATAATTTTAAAGGGTTTTATGTTTTATGTCGATGTTTTTTTTTAAGGAATTTTCTTTTCAGTAAACAAATTCTACATGATGTTGTTTCAAAAGTATTTTATAAGAAAAAGGGAATTTTGCCCTTTTTCACAAAATAAAAAATGTAAATAACTTTTGAATTTATCTTATGATGTTTTACTATAAATGATTAAGATTATAAAAGAGAAAGATTAATTTTCTATGTCAAGATATTTAATTATAAATGATATTTTAGACATAGTCCGTATGTTTTGAAATGATATTCTAAAAGTTTTGATTTCCTTTAGATAAGGAAATCTATGATGAAAATATTTTCAAAAATGTTTATACGAATATTGTTGAATGAGATTTAAGGATGACCAACCTAATAAGTGATTTCATAGAATGGTTTAATTTCAGGTTGCTAATTGGCAGGCAAAAGACTATGCAATTCCCCTTTATGTAAACAATAGTATAATAGATATGTGGACAATAATATAATTTTTAGGTTGTGGAGAAGGGGATAGTATAATTGCATAATTTTGTAAGCCAAAGGCCTTGAAATGGAAACCAAGAAAATATTAGAGAAATATATGGTTTATTTTTGAAAATCCAAAAGTTTTGAATTTCTTTATTATAAGGGTTTTTAAGATTTATTATTTCTCAAATATTTTAAAATGTTTTACTCAAAATGATTCTAAAAGAATTTAAGGAAGGTCATCCTAAAACTAGATTTCAAATAACAACTTGTTAAAGTGAGTGCGCTCGCTTTCAAGTTGACACGGACTGCAGTCTGTGATGTGATTTTAAAAATTATTCTTAAATATAGACTTCGGTCTACGATTTTTGTGCACATGGATGCAGGCTGCGGTCTGTGATCCCGGTTTAAAAGGACATGGGTTGTGGTCTATGGTTCTTTAAACCAAACGGACTGCGGTCCGTCAGGATAACGTACGGTGCACCGGTACAAGGAATAGGCCGGTTGTAGAGCACGGTTGGGATGACCGGGGCCCACTCTACATAAGGCCAAGCTGCTATGGGATGACAGGAGTGCCAGCGGCGCCCTCCCTGAGATGGGAGCAGGATAAATAAACAGTCGCTTGGCTAGCATGTTGTTAAGGATTCTCTTCCAAAAGGTAGCATGATCACTTGCTAAGTTCACTACTGGATGGGGAGAAATGCATTTGCATACGTTTTTCTTTTCAAAAGTCCAAAAATTGGGATATAAAAGCATATATACAAAAAGTTATCCTAAAAGAAATTTTTATGAGCTAATATGCATATGTTACCCTAAAAGACGGGGTGTTATACACAAAAGTGTAAATAACGGGGATAAAAGAAAATATTTTTATGCAAATGCAGTTATGAAAATGATTTATGTATTTTATTTGCCTTGTTTGCTATATACAAGCCCCAAGATGGGGATTATGAAAAAGATTTATGTGAAACGTGGATTGGACATAAGAATGTCCATTTCTAAAGAGCCTAAATAATAAGGGTTTATGGACATGAGAATGTCCAATGTTAATGTGTTTAAATAAAAAGTGTTTTAGGACATATGAATGTCCATTGCTAAAGGAAGTTATATGAAAAATGTTTTGAGACATGAAATATCTCTTGGCTAAGGGATTTTATGATGGTTTATGTTAATGATATTGGGATTTCCTTTAATCTCAATGTATTTTGAAGATATGTATGAGAGGGTTTCCTCTCTATAGTGTTCAGATGAACTCATGGAAAAATCAAAATGAAAACGATATTAATGAGTTATAGAAAATGAAAGTGCAAATGATAATAAAAGACCTCAGTGAAGGGTCCATAGAAAATGGAAAAAGATGAAAAGGGCATCGGACTAGTCTAGCACTAATATAGTCACAGAGGAGCCTACATTGATATGACATGTTCATAGGTACCGGGTAGTGAGATTAAGATAGATGAAGTTAGCAAAAGTCTCTTTTGACTTTTTGAATGTATGATATTTTGATGCAAAGGTGTTATTAAGATACAAGTGGAACTTATTGCACTTATATGATAAATGTATATATATGTATAAGTATATGTATATGAAAAGGAAAGATTGGTAATCTTTCTATTTAATATGAATAATTATGTATGATATGACTTACTTTATGATAAGGTTAGAGACAGTATTGATATGATTTTTACATATATAGAAACCATCATGTCTATTACAGGAGCTAAAGCTAGACTGAATAAAGAAAATGTGGTTGCAAATGAGGAACCTGTAAGCTAATGGGAATAGATCTAAGTAATCAAGACAGAAAGGACAATCAAACCCAAGGACTCGTCAAGGACAAGCAAATGTCAACCGTGAACCAAAGGTTGAAGGTAGAACTGTTATAAGTAACACCACTCAAATAGAACTTATAGAAACATAGGTAACCACAAATATAATAGAAACTATACAGCAGGCTACTCCGGAATGGGCAGCCCAAATAGTGAAAGTAATTCAAGGTCTTTAGGAAAAGGCCCAACAGAGTTGTTTAGAAAAACATGAAAGGAGTAAGCTGATGCAGGCCGCACTTCTTAACCCAATACCAAGACATATAAGAATTGATGATAATATGTTATAAACATACAGGAAGGAAATTAATGTTTTTTAGCTCAATATCCCCCTAAGCTCATAAGTGAATTGGACTCTATTAAGGTAGAGCAATGAAGGGCTGAGATTTAGAAGTTGTATAGAATTTTCCCTTATAATGATAACCAAAAGGTTTCATGCATCACTCATTTATTGACTGAAGATGCTTAGGAGTGGTGGGAGACCCTCTTAACTACTATGCCACAACCGTAAAAAAGTGATATGACAAATTTTTATGAAAAAATTCAATAAAGAGTATTTCCTAGTAGGTATCCAAAGTAGAAAAGTTATTGAATTTGAGAAAACTATGTTAGGAAAAAAAAGACAGTGTCGGGATATGCAATAAAAAAATTTAACACCCTGGATAATCAATAGATAGCAAATGTACATAAAAAAAAGGGGTACAAAGTTTGCAACAAGGGCTGAGGCCATATTTAAAAGAAAATTTTGCACTTCTTTTGATTAGGAATTATGCATCAAGTATAGAAAGGACAAGAGCTTTGGAAATGAAAATATTAAGAACCCAAGAATCACAGCAAGGGCAAGGACAGCTTCATTCTGGCACTCAGGAACATTATATAAGAAAAGAAAGAAACAGAAAGTCGACAAGGAAGCGGAAGTTAAACCTAAACAGAATAGGTGCTCTAAATGGTGAAAATTGTCAAAAATGTTTCTTTGATGAATGATTAAATGGTTGGAACCAATGTTATAAGTATGGATATACTGGTTATGTAGCACAGAAACTCTAAGAGTGCTAAGGCATGATTATTAAAATATTTCATTTGAGATCAAGTAGGATACGTTACTCCGAAATGTCTAAATAAAACGCAGAAAGTAATAGAGCAAGGAAGATTAGCCTAGTAACAAAGGACCACAGCTGCTAACCAACAGGGTGCTTCTACAAATTCAGTACAGATACATACGATGGCTCGTACAGAGTCATAAGAACAAAATGAGGAAGTAGTTACAAGTATAATTATGCTCTAAGGAATTGGTAATGGTATTGTTTGATTTTTATACAGCATATTTATTTACAACATGCCCATATGTGATCACTCTTGCATTGCTAATACAAGAAATGAATAATATTTCTTATGTAGAATCACTTGTACAAGAAATCGACAAGGTTTAATTAGAATGGCGCGGAGGCGTGACGGATTATTTGGAGTATAACAGGTTTCGGGACAAAACCATTTATAAGGGGGGGAGGATGTGAAACCCCATCTATTTTAGAACCTAGCAAGTGTAGTTTAAAGCTTATAACAAGATGGAATTAGAGAAATTAATTTGAACAAGGTGATTAAGTTAATCTCCCATGATTATTATGATAATTACGCACATTGAAGGATGAAATAATGTTTATGTGGAAAGTGCAATTGATGTTATTTATTATTTTATTTATTTATTTAAAAATTGATATATTTCTATCTTAAGATTTACAAGATAGAATGACTTGAAAATTTAAGAGATAGCTTAAGATGATATGATATCTTAATCTATGAAGGGCTTATGGGTATCCATTAGACACATAAATATGATTCATGAGAAATTTAAATAGATTTTGAATGATGTGGTTATTTTGAGAATTTATTACAATTAGGACTAATAATTATAAATGACGATTAAATTAATTGTTATAGGCCCATATGGGTTAACGGGATTAAAGAGGCTTAATGAAAATTGGAAACTATAAATATATCATGAATAATCTTTTTAATTTTTTATAATTTGATTTATGGAAATTAGAATGATAATTAATGAGGTAAGTTGAAAAACGCCAGAAAATTCATAACTTAATGCCTATAAGGCGAATTGAGACGAAATTTGAAAAACTAGCGTATAATTATGGGTTTAATCATATGGATGGTTTGAATCATAAAAATTATGAAGGGAAAAGGGTTAAGCGACTAAGATTTTATGATATTTTATGATTTAAATCATTTTGCTAATATCTTAGCATCTATTCATGTTTTTGAGATGAGATTTTTATATGATTAAGCTAAGGTGCTCTAAAATTAGGAATGGATGGGATTATGCTAAATTTTGCTAGAAAATCCTAAATGACATGTGTTAAGTATGATTAATTATTAATGATAAATGTGTATTTAAATTGCCTATGCAATTAGGATAAATAAATGGTCACAAATTAAGATGAAATTCTATGGCATAAAATGCCATAATATAAAGCCAAGTGGACATGCATAATGTGGACAACAATGTATATGAATTTTGAAGAATTGTTATTAAATAAAAAAAAGCAAAAATTACATGAAAATGCAGCTATTGAAGGACGTCCATAATTAGCAAATAAATGGGCATTTTTTTATGGTGGAAAAATGCAGTAGCAATTAAATGCATTGGACAGCATGGACATCCATTCATTTTCAGCAGCAATTATATATTTATAAAAATTATTTTCCAGCAGCCATTGGGTGGAAATTTAGGGTAGCTAGGTAGGCATAGGAGCATGGGAAAACTTGGGCAGCAAGCATGCTTTGGACGGTTTAGATTTAGCCATGGAAAGAGAGGTGGACAGTCAACATTGATGGCAACATATTGCATGGATTAAATGCAAAATTCGGTGGTATGAAATGGGGCAGATTTCAGCTTCCTTATAAATATACAAGGGGCAGCAATGGAGTGGAGCTTTAACGAGATGGGATAAATAAAAAAATGGAAAAGGTAAAGGGGCAGCACAGACGTCCAGATTTCAGGTATGGTTGCTAAGTTTTTTTTTATTTTATTCATCCCCTGCCCAAATTCACGTCCAGCATGTTGCAATAAATTTTTATGTCATTTAATTCATGCCCCAATTAACGTCCAGCAGTATATGGAGGGAAAAAAAATATATGCTATGATAATTGGACGTCCAACCTGCATAAGAAAAATATATATTTCTGCCATTAATGGAACGTCCAAACTCTATAAAAGGAAATGTGAATTTCTGTTTTAATGGGAAAGTCCAAATCTGCATATGAGAGAAAATAAATTCTGCCATTAAATGGGATGTCCAATTTCAGATATGAAGCAAAGGTTTTATATCAATTATTCCATGATTAACGTCCAGCAGCTACATGGAGGAAAAAAAATAAAAATGCTATTTAATGGGACGACCAAACTGCACAAGAAAAACATGAAATTCTGCATGATTAATAGGGACGTTTAAACTGGTTATGGAAGGAAGAAATTTCTGGTTATTTTGAGTTAATTCAATAATTAAACAACTATTATATGATGAATTACTAGCTCCAAGGGTTAATGAATTAAAAATATATCATATATGGGGTATACCTTCAAGTGGATGCCTAAATTATGTATAGATTTAAATTTCTGTTATAATGAAAGTTCAAAATTTTTATGTAAATTTAGTGTGTTATTAATCATAAAAAGCCCTACAAATGGTTATAAGAATGGTTAATGGATAACACCTTATAAAGATAGGTACGTAATATGTCACCATTGAGGAAAGTGAATGTTAATGATTATTAAAAAGGGTATGTATGGTTAAATAAGAAATGTGGATGATCATTCTAAACAAAGTTTTGATAGAAAACTTGTATGCTATAGGATATGAAAGGATATCTTGAATAATTTCAAGAAATTCCTACACAAGACATAAGTATAGAAGGAAAGAAACAACTCATGTATTAAATTTGTATGGATATGTGGTTATAGGAAAATACAAGTGCTAATGTCAAGGAAAGAATTATTTAAAGTTAGCACATTACGGAACATATGAGATTAAACCCATGTGACATGTGTATGTGAAGGGAAGGAAAAAGTGAGCGATGGAAACCACAAAAGATCGACTCAGGTAAGCAAGCAACCTTTTGAAAATATTGATTTCATTTGCAAAGTTGAAATGATTACAAATGTTTTATAATGATGCTTTAGATAGCACTTTCAAATGCTATTTTGTTGTTAAATGTTGAAATAATTTGAACATGTATTATTAAGATGTTTCAGGATTTCTTACAAGGTAAGTAAGCGAACCTTCATGAATGTTGATTTTGTTTCAAGTACATGTATTGTTAATTTTAAGTTTTGCTTGCAAATCAAGCCAATTTAATCTTTGAAAATATGACTTTAATGAAAAGTCTTAGCAATGCTTTAGTGTAAGCATGCTTAAATTTTGAAGGTATGATTTTACTCTGTATTAATGATAGGCTTGAAGATGGTTTCTAGATAAGTCAGTTCCTAGAAATGCTATTTCAAAGGCATTTATGATAAAAGAGTTTATAATTCTTTTTCAAGATGACATTTGAAAATAAACGTTGGGAATTCTATTCCTAAAGGGTTTTGATAAAAATTACATGAATTTTCATATAATGACATTTGTAAATAAATAGGGCCTTTGAAATGACTTATAAATGTTTTAGAAATGATTTATATAGATGCTTTGAAATAAATTATCAAAATACTTTCAGTCTCTTTGAAGACTGAAATACTTTGGAAAAATGTTTTGTACTCATTTGTTTCTTTCTAAAAGGGTTTCAAGAATGACCCACTCAATACTGGATGTTACAAAACGATTTGATGACTATTCTGAAATTCAAAATATAGTGCAAATGCCTCTCTACATCGATGTGCTAAGAATGGTATGTGGGCAAGGCATATAATGCCAATAAAATAGAAGCAGATGTGTTTGCCTATCCTTTGTTCATAAAAAGCCCAGAAAAGGGAATAAAAATATTTGCAAAATGATTCTAAAGCGGTTTATCAATAAACAAGAAATATTCTTGAAAATGACATTTTTTTTAGAATTATATATATTTTGTAAAATTGATTTATTAACGTGTTTTTAAAATTCTTTACAGGTGGTCATTCTAACATTATTATTTGAAAACGGTTTATGAAAATGTTTTATTTTTGAAAAATAATTATGTCCAGTTCTCAATTTGAGATGGACTAGTCTGAGGACTGCAATGGATCATGATTTCAAGCTTTTACTGAAAAAATCACATGGATTTAAGATTGTGTTGATTTTATGAAATCATGATAGCATAACTATGCGAATACAAACCACTGTGCACAGGAATCACGTACTAGGCCCATCGTGGAGGCGGTTGCAGACCGAGACAGTTGCATACCAAGGCCAACCTCTACCTGTGGCCAAGTCGCTAAGGGAAGGCAGGAGGCCGGCGGTGCCCTCCCTGAAATGGGAGCAGGATCATGGACAACCGCCTAGCTAGAGGTGTAGTCACATGAAAGGTTTCTTTCCTATGGAGGGATGATCACTTAGTAAGTGTCACCTAACAGAGGGTTAGAAATTTATGTGCATATTATTGTTTTAAAAAACCCTAAAATGGGGACATAAGGATATGTTTTGGACATGATGATGTCCACAGGAATTAATGTTTATTCAATGATATTTTAGGACATAACAATGTCCACAGAAAACGATGTTTACTCATTTTATTTCAGAACACTTGTTATATATGCATGTGCGTTACATTGAAAAAGTTTTATACGAAATTATTTCAGGACATAAAATTGTCCTTATATAATAAGGTTTCTATGCAAATGATTTAGGACATAAGATTGTCCTCATGAATATAGATTTATATGAAAATAATTTAGGACATACATTTGTCCTCTTATAAAAGTTCATATGAATAATTGATAGGAATGGTTTTCCAGAATGGTTTATATGAATGGTTGTCATATATGATTTACATGACAGGTTTTATAAAGGATTTAAATGCAAAGTTTTATGATAGGTTTTCATAAAAGTTTTCTTCCTGTTGATAGTTGATTCTTGATAAGAGTCTTCTACCGAACAGAGAGAAATGCATTTATATGAAAATGCAAAATGCTTTCTTACTGAGTCCATCACTCACGTTTTGTTTTCTCAAACCTCAGACAGGTATAAGGAAGCTCAAGAGGTGGAGAGCATGATATAATTGAGAAAAGGTATGAGATGGTATTCATGTGAGTACTAAATGATTAGTTATGTGTATCGAATGATATGTTTGGAAATTTTTAAGTTACGATTGTTGGTCCCGAGTTGATGGCAAGACCCAAGAGGGGAGGGGTGAATTGGGTATTTAAAAATTATATCTTAAACAGAAGCTTATCCCCGGATTAATCCAGTCCCCTTAATGGAGAAATGAAATGGAAAGCAATATAAATAGCAGAAGTATAAATCAAGCACACAGGATTTTTATAGTGGTTCGGGCAACCTCCCTACTCCACTCTTCCAAGCTCACACTCTTTGTGACTTGGGTTCCACTATTGTATTCTCTTAATACAATTAGAGCCACTGCTCTCTTCTAGATTCCAGCTCTAGGTGGCATCAACAAAACACAACACAAGTAGGTGATGAGTCACACTCCAAACACACACTACTTTGCTTATACTTGATCTTAGTTCCTCAAACTAAATCAAGTTTAATACATACAACAGAAAGAATAGGAAAACTACACTTTATAGATGTGTAGAAGCAGTTTGGCGCAGAGAAGAATTTGTTGAAATGGCTTTGTATGATCAGTAGTTGAGCTCTTGCAGTTTGAAGCAAAGTTCTTCCTCTTTAGTTGGCTTGATCTCTTTGAAGCTCTTGTAGATAGTAGTTATGCACTCTTAATGATTTTCAGCTACTTTCCTCGTCCACCATGAATGCTATTTATAATTTTGGAGGGAATCCGAACGTTAGAGGGTAGGTGGCGCGCATTTAATGCGCCAACGTTCGAATAAATTTCGACCGTTGCGACCCAAGTCGCATGTGGAGTCGACTTCGGATGCGACTTCGCCCAAGTCGCAGATGAAGTCGACTTCGGGTGCGACTTCGCTTCACCGTCGCAACTTCAAGTTTCAGTCAGGGTCGACTTGGTCATCAACTTGACCCAAGTCGCAGGTGAAGTCAACTTCGGGTGCGACTTCACCTTGTCAGGTTCCAAGTCTGAGTCTGAGTCGACTTTGGCTTTCGACTTCAACTCAAGTCGATCATGGAGTCGACTTGGGTTGCGACTTGACTTGGTCTTTGCAAAATATGCTTTGTTCTTCATTTGATCTTCCTCTATCTTGCTTGGCTTGTTTCCTTGATGATTCTTAGGAGAGTCTGAGTTTTGAATCATGCGCCTTGTTTTGCATTTGACTCAGTTGGTCTTTAAAACTTGATAGACTTGATTTGGTCTTGATCTTGAAGCTTTGCTTTGATCTTGAGTGAGGGATTCCTTAAATAGGCTTTGAAACTGCATCTTTGAAGTCTGAACTTCTCAAGTCGAAGTTGGAGTCGACCTCGTCTGCGACTTCGCCCAAGTCGCACCTGGAGTCGACTTCGCCCAAGTCGCACCTGGAGTCGACTTCGCCTGCGACTTCGTCATGTCCGTTTCCACTTTTTCAACTCTGGACGCTTGAAGTCGATGCTGGAATCGACTTCGTCTGCGACTTGGTTTCCTAAGTCGCACCTGGAGTCGACTTGGCCTGCGACTTCACTTGCTTGTTTTCTATTTTCAATGCTATCCACCTTTTGCCATTTGAAGTCGCTTGTGAAGTCGACTTAGGTATCGACTTCACCCCAAGTCGAAGTCAAAGTCGACTTGGTAATCGACTTGACTTCTTTATTTTCCTTAGACACTTGGCAAACTCATTAGTACACTTTATATACTCAAATTAGTCTTTGTTTAATCATCAAAACTTATGCTTTGGTCAATTTGTTTTGTTTTGAACATTGTTTCCAACAATCTCCCCCTTTTTGATGATTGACAAAACTACATTTGAGTTGATACCTTTCAAAACATTAATCATGTTCATATATATATATATATATATATATTTTTTGAAAAATAGAGCATTGTCCTAGGTACTTTCAAACATATAGTTCAGAGCTTTTCAAACCATTATCATAGAAAAAAATATATTCATGACAGAGCATTACTTTCATATCATTCATATCATTCAAACATATTAATCATTGCAAGCATAACACAACTTTCATATATGTATCAAGTTTCAAAATACAATGTAAAACAAAAATGAAACCTATACAAATTACCCAACCCAAACAAAAGAAAACTCTCAAACCTATCTTTTCTCCCCCTTTTTGTCAATCACTCAAAAAATTTGTCAATTACCAAAGACTTGGTAAATTGAAATTGGGAAATGGGATAGATAGATTGAGTTGGTTTGATGGGACGGACATGGGCGGATGAGTAGTAAGATGAGCATGGTGCAGGAGTCGGCTCACGTCGAACTGATCCGGTATCAAATGGATCAAGTTTGGGTATGGGTTGGTTTTGGTGTCGACCCGATGCAAGGTAATAGCGGATTGTACGCATTTCCCGATCGATTCGATCTTGTCGGGAATGCATATTATTGATTGCCGCCAACACTTCGGTCACAAGACTCACCATCCTGTCTTCTTGGTGACCCATTTCTTCACGGACGGCAACGATTTCATCTCTCAGATCTTTTAGAGTGACCTCCTCAGAGGAGGTTGGAGGCATCCGTTCACGTGCAGTAGATCCTTGTGGAGAATAGGATCCGTGCGATATGGGAGATGCTGGCTCTTCTTGAGCGGGCTGTGCTTCGGGAGGTTGCTCCCCCTCAGCTTGTACATTGTTTTCTCGCTCTTCTTCTGAAGCTTCATGCCTTAGTTCAAGCAGATTGATCTTCATTCTTTGGATTAGTGCTTTATTTATGGCATTTGTGGATTTGAGCACTTCGAAAGGCTCGCCTTCAATATCCACTTTGAAGAATTCAAGAATCTTTGTGATCCACGTGCCATAAGGGAGGACTCCTCGTGGGTTATCCTTTCTAGATGCCAAGGCTTCAAGAAATAATTTTGGTAAGCTCACCTTGACCTTGTTGGCCACTTTCCATAGTATCCCCACTTCTTGTGGGTTTAATTGGTTTCTTCCACCGCCCTTTGGGTAGATGCAGTGGGCAATGAGAAGTCTGAGCACTCGTAGCCTGGGTGAGAGATCCATGTACCGAAGGAATTTGATTCCCGGATGATACTTGTTGCTCCGGGTGAGCTGATTATACATTTGATCCAATGTGAGGTCTTCTGGAATAGGCTCATCCTCATACGGGACTCCAAATATGTGTCCTAAATGACTCATTACTTCAGTTTGACCTGCAATTATCCCGATTCCAAGATCTATTTCTACTTCTTTGACGAAGGTTCCATAGTATTCTTCATCCCATAGATAATAAAAAATTCGAGTAAGATCTGGATAGACCCTTTCGTCTTCCTTTAGCAAATTGGTACATCCTTGAAAATCTAATAGATCTTCTATGTCGGATCCATATTCTTTCAAGAAATTAAAATCTATAATCTTGGGTATGAATACCTTCCGTTCGTAGAATTTTTTGTAAAAACGGCTATGTTGGAGCTCGGTTTTGAAGTAGGTAGTGGGCATCTTCAATACTTGGGCTTTCCCAGCCGCAGTGCCCCTTCTGCTTGTCCCGGATTCTGTGCTCTGTGAGGTTTGGGTTTGTTGTTGACTTTCCGACCTGGGTGCTTGATCAGATGATTGAGTAGTGGTTTGGAATCGAACCCGTCTACCCGTCGAAGTTGATGGTTCCTCTCTAGCCCTTTTTGATGGAGTCCTAGTTCTTCTAGGAACTTCTTTTGTGTGAGATGAAGGTTGTGTGGGAACCCGTTTGGGGTATGGTTTTGATACGGCTTTCTTTGGTGCCATTTGGAGCTTGGAGAGAGAGAGTGAGAAAGGGAGAGACTGAGAGAGAGAGTGAGAGAGGGAGAGAGTTTCCGGAAATAGGAGGAGAGAAAGAAAAAGCGGGAAAATGAGAAGGAAAGAGGAAGGAAAGAGAAGAAGAAGAGATCGGCCGAATGCGAAACGTCGCGCGCGGAGTCGACTCTGCCCTAGGCGAAGTCGACTTCGGTCCCTCGGAGTCGACTTCGCTTCTGAAGTGGAGTCGACTTGACGCCCTTGGAGTCGACTTGACTCATCGACTTGACATTTTTTAATTGTAATTTTCGTATTTAATTTTCCTAATTTAGCTCTATCATTCCCATATCATTCCTAATTTTATAAAATGATTCTTTGGCTAATGGTTTGGTAAGGATATCAGCAATTTGGTCTTCTGTTTTCACATATTCTAAACATACATCATGATTTTCAACATGTTCACGAATAAAATGGTGTCTCACATCAATATGCTTGGTTCTTGAATGCAGTACAGGATTTTTAGTCAGACAAATTGCACTTGTATTATCACATCTAATAGGAATATCAACATAATCAATACCATAATCTTTCAATTGCTGTTTCATCCAAAGCAATTGAGCACAACAACTACCGGCGGCTATGTATTCGGCTTCCGCAGTAGATAGAGCCACACTTGTTTGTTTTCTTGAGTACCATGAAACTAACATATGTCCAAGAAACTGACAAGTTCCACTGGTACTTTTTCTATCTACCTTATATCCGGCAAAATCTGCATCCGAATAGCCGATTAGATCAAAGGTTGACCCCTTTGGATACCATAGTCCAAGATTGGTAGTTTTTACCAAATATTTAAAAATTCTTTTTATAGCAAGGAGATGTGATTCTTTTGGACATGCTTGAAATCTAGAGCACATACAAACACTGAATAGGATATCGGGTCTAGAAGCAGTTAATAGGATATCGGGTCTAGAAGCAGTTAAATATAGCAAAGATCCTATCATGCTTCTATAAAGCTTTTGATCGATACATTTACCATTTTCGTCCATGTCGATCTTGATTGTGGAGCTCATTGGAGTGTTTACTCCTTTGCTATTCTGCATTCCAAATTTCTTGAGCATCTCTTTGACATATTTGGACTGATTTAGAAATATTCCTTCACTTTGTTGCTTGATTTGCAGTCCAAGGAAGAAATTTAATTCTCCCATCATGCTCATTTCGAATTCGCTCTGCATAATCTTAGAAAATTCTTGACAAAGATTTTCGTCAGTAGCACCGAAAATTATGTCATCTACATAAATTTGTACAATTAAAATATCTTTGTTTTTGTATTTGATGAACAAAGTAGTATCTACTTTCCCTCTTAGAAACTCATGATCAATCAAAAATTTGTTCAACCTTTCATACCAAGCTCTTGGAGCTTGCTTTAATCCATATAGCGCTTTGGTCAATTTATAAACATACTTTGATTGATTCATTTCTTCAAAACCAGGGGGTTATTCAACATATACTTCTTCATTCAAATAGCCATTTAAAAATGTGCTTTTTACATCCATTTGGAACAATTTGAAATTCATATAAGAAGCGAATGCTAGTAGAATACGTATGGCTTCTAATCTCGCCACGGGTGCATATGATTCTTCAAAATCGATTCCTTCTTCTTGAGAATACCCTTTGGCTACTAATCTGGCCTTGTTTCTAATTACAAGTCCGCTTTCATCTAATTTGTTCTTAAATACCCATTTGGTACCAATGATAGTGTGATTATTTGGTCTAGGCACTAAGTGCCATACATTGTTCCTTTCGAATTGGTTTAGCTCTTCTTGCATTGCAATAACCCAATTTTCATCATTGAGAGCTTGTTCAATGGTATTTGGTTCAATTTTAGATACAAAGGCATATTGACCATAAACGTTTTGTTTTGATCTTCTAGTTTTCACTCCTTCATATACATTTCCAATAACTTGCTCAATTGGATGGGCATTTTTGAACTTTAAATCAGTTGGAGGTTTATAAGAATCATTACCTTCACTTACCTCTTCCTCCATGAGATTTTCTTGCTTGAGCTCGAGTTCCTTTGGTTGTTCTTTGCCTTTTGTCTCATCTGCATCACTTAGTTCATCCTCCTTTCTCGGAGTTTGGTTAATTTCATCAACTATAACGTGTATGGATTCTTCAACAACTTGGTTTCGTTTATTGAAAACTCTATATGCTTTGCTATTTGATGAATATCCAAGGAATATAGCCTCATCACTTTTAGCATCTAACTTTCCCAAGTTAGTTTTTCCTTTGTTCAAAACATAACACGTACATCCAAAAGCATGAAAATAAGAAATATTTGATTTTCTTCCTTTCCATAGTTCGTATGGGGTCTTTTTCAAGATTGCTCGAATGGTGACACGGTTCAATACATGACAAGCTGTACTTACAGCTTCACCCCAAAATTTCTTGGATAGATTGCTCTCATTTAGCATAGTTCTAGCCATCTCTTGTATGGTTCTATTTTTCCTTTCTACTACTCCATTTTGTTGTGGAGTTCTTGGTGCAGAAAATGTGTGGTGAATTCCTTTTTCATTGCAAAATTCCATGAATCGTTTGTTTTCGAATTCGCCACCATGATCGCTTCTTATGGTCACAATAGTACTTTGTTTTTCATTTTGCACCAAATTTACAAAAGTTGCAAACATAGAGAAGGCTTCATCTTTACTAGCTAAGAGAATTATCCATGTGAATCTTGAAAAATCATCAACTATGACAAATACATATTTCTTTCCACCAATGGTTAGAATGTCGGATGGCCCGTATAGATCCATGTGTAGCAATTCAAGTGGCTTGGTGGTGGAAATTTCCTTTTTGGTAGAGAAAGGCATCTTGGGTTGTTTTGATAATTGACATGCCTTACAAATCTTGTCCTTGTCATATTTCAATCTTGGTAATCCTTCTACCAAACTATTTTTCCATAGGGTCTTTATGTTTCCCATGTTTATATGTCCAAGCCTTTTATGCCAAACCCATGGATCATTATCAATGGCCATTAGACATTGACCATTTAATTCATCAAGTGAAACCAAATATACATTTCCATGTCTTTTACCACTAAACATGATATGTTCTCCATCAAATACATTACATATAGATGATTCAAACACAACTTTGTATCCTTTATCACATAATTGGCTAATGCTCATTAAATTGTGTTTGAGTCCTTCAACAAACAAAACATCTTCCATGCATGCATTTGAAATACTACGTATATTTCCTTTACCTTTAATTTTACCTTTTTCATTATTACCAAAGGCAACCATTCCATCGTTGCAAGGCTTAAGTTTATGAAATAAGCTTCTTTCACCGGTCATATGCCTTGAGCAACCGCTATCCATGAACCATTCATTATTTGCCTTTGCCTTAAAACATGTCTGAAAAAATAAGCAAGTAAATCTTATCTCCTTGGTACCCATTTTATGGGTCCATTTGGGTTAGTAATATATATTAATCTTTGTTGTTCTAACTTGGAAAGCCCAAATCTTGTGTTCCTTGGAACCCAAACTAATTTTGCACCACGGTCATATAATTTCTTAAAATTACATTTGTAAGTTTTATGACCCAATTTATTGCAGAAATTACAAGCCATAGGTAATCTTGGAGTAGGCCTCCAAGTATGCAATGGTTCAATAGTTGGTCTTCTAATCCACTTAAAATTTTTCTTTTGTGGCTTGTATATAGATGCAGTTTTAGTTTGATATTTCTCAAGTATTTGCACATTTGATTTGCTACTTTCTCCTTGCTCAAATGTATGATATCTAAGACCTCTTTTATGTGTTTGGGAGGTCATATTCAGAAACATTTTAACATTTTCTCTTGGATTAGAGAACTTAGCTAATGATTCGTTCTCCTTTTTCAGCATATCATTTTCTTCTTTTATTTTGTCTAATTTCTCTGCAAGTTTACCATTTGCAATTATTACTGCATCACATTGTTTCTTCTTAATTGTAAACTTGCTTCCTAATTTCTTCATTTCTTCATACAATGAATCATATGCAGTTTGAAGTTCTTCTAATTCAGTACATTTGAGGCAATCTTGAAAAGAAGAATAACTTGACTTAGAATGGGAGAGTTTGGAACTTACCTCTTCATTACTTGTGCATTTTGTTGAGGTAGTTTGTTCTTCTTGCTCGATTTGTGCCATGCAGCAGATTCTTGCACATTCTTCTACTTCGATTTCATCGGTTGAGGAGTTACTCGTTGTAGATTCCTCGTCATTCACGTACATACATCTTCCTTTGTATCTTTGGAATCTCTTATTGTCCCCTCGATCTTTTCTTTGTTCTTTTACTTTGCTTTCTTCGGGAGTTGGACATTGAGCTTGCATATGTCCCGAACCGCCGCATCGATAGCATTTAGTTGATTCTTTCTTCTTTTCTCTGGGAGTTCTATCCTTGAAGCTTCTGAAATTTTTGCCTTTCCTCACAAATTTTCTGAAACGTTTTGTGAGTAGGGCGATTTCGTCGTCGTTTTGAGAAGAAGAGGAGTCATCTGTGTCTTGTGCGGCTTTCAAAGCAATTTCTCTTTTGCCCCTGTGTTGATCTTCATTTCTTCTCTTGATTAGCTCATGTGACATGAGTGAGCTAATTAAGTCTTCAAGCTTTAGAGTGTTAAGGTCCTTGGCTTCTTCTATTGCAGTGATCTTTGGAGTCCATGATTATGGTAGAGCTCTTAAGATCTTCATGACCTGCTCAGATTCAGATATAGCCTTTTCGAGACCTTTTAGAGCATTAGTAATTTTAGAGAATCTAGCAAACATTTCAGAGATGTTTTCTCTTTCTAGCATTCTAAAGTTTTCCAGTTCTCCAATCAAAATATTTCTTCTCGTCCCTTGGACTTGAGAAGTTCCTTCATAGATAGAGGTTAGCGTATCCCATATTTCTTTGGCGGTTAAGCAAGAGGATACTCTATCATATTCAGAAGCAGTAAGAGCACAAAATAAAGAGTTCATAGCTTTGGCGTTGCTCTTAACAATTCTTACTTCGTCATCGGTCCATTTGGAAGCTCTTTCATCGGTAGGCAAGGTTACTCCATCTTGGATAGCAATCCAAGAATCCATGTCGGTAGCCATGATGAGTTGCTTCATACGAAGCTTCCAATATCCAAAATTGCTCCCATCAAACAACGGTGGCCTTGTAAAGGATTGGCCTTCAGCAAATGCGGGAACGGAAGTAGATTGGGATGCCATATTAATAAGATCTCTTTGGTAAACTCAAAGAACCGCTCTGATACCACTTGTTGGTCCCGAGTTGATGGCAAAACCCAAGAGGGGAGGGGTGAATTGGGTATTTAAAAATTATATCTTAAACAGAAGCTTATCCCCGGATTAATCCAGTCCTCTTAATGGAGAAATGAAATGGAAAGCAATATAAATAGCAGAAGTATAAATCAAGCACACAGGATTTTTATAGTGGTTCGGGCAACCTCCCTACTCCACTCTTCCAAGCTCACACTCTTTGTGACTTGGGTTCCACTATTGTATTCTCTTAATACAATTAGAGCCACTGCTCTCTTCTAGATTCCAGCTCTAGGTGGCATCAACAAAACACAGCACAAGTAGGTGATGAGTCACACTCCAAACACACACTACTTTGCTTATACTTGATCTTAGTTCCTCAAACTAAATCAAGTTTAATACATACAACAGAAAGAATAGGAAAACTACACTTTACAGATGTGTAGAAGCAGTTTGGCGCAGAGAAGAACTTGTTGAAATGGCTTTGTATGATCAGTAGTTGAGCTCTTGCAGTTTGAAGCAAAGTTCTTCCTCTTTAGTTGGCTTGATCTCTTTGAAGCTCTTATAGATGGTAGTTATGCACTCTTAATGATTTTCAGCTACTTTCTTCGTCCACCATGAATGCTATTTATAATTTTGGAGGGAATCCCAACGTTAGAGGGTAGGTGGCGCGCATTTAATGAGCCAACGTTCGAATAAATTTCGACCGTTGCGACCCAAGTCGCATGTGGAGTCGACTTCGGATGCGACTTCGCCCAAGTCGCAGATGGAGTCGACTTCGGGTGCGACTTCGCTTCACCGTCGCAACTTCAAGTTTCAGTCAGGGTCGACTTGGTCATCAACTTGACCCAAGTCGCAGGTGAAGTCGACTTCGGGTGCGACTTCACCTTGTCAGGTTCCAAGTCTGAGTCTGAGTCGACTTTGGCTTTCGACTTCAACTCAAGTCGATCATGGAGTCGACTTGGGTTGCGACTTGACTTGGTCTTTGCAAAATATGCTTTGTTCTTCATTTGATCTTCCTCTATCTTGCTTGGCTTGTTTCCTTGATGATTCTTAGAAGAGCCTGAGTTTTGAATCATGCGCCTTGTTTTGCATTTGACTCAGTTGATCTTTAAAACTTGATAGACTTGATTTGGTCTTGATCTTGAAGCTTTGCTTTGATCTTGAGTGAGGGATTCCTTGAATAGGCTTTGAAACTGCATCTTTGAAGTCTGAACTTCTCAAGTCGAAGTTGGAGTCGACCTCGTCTGTGACTTCGCCCAAGTCGCACCTGGAGTCGACTTCGCCTGCGACTTCGTCATGTCCGTTTCCACTTTTTCAACTCTGAACGCTTGAAGTCGATGCTGGAGTCGACTTCGTCTGCGACTTGGTTTCCTAAGTCGCACCTGGAGTCGACTTGGCCTGCGACTTCACTTACTTGTTTTCTATTTTCAATGCTATCCACCTTTTGCCATTTGAAGTCGCTTGTGAAGTCGACTTAGGTATCGACTTCACCCCAAGTCGAAGTCCAAGTCGACTTGGTAATCGACTTGACTTCTTTGTTTTCCTTAAACACTTGGCAAACTCATTAGTACACTTTATATACTCAAATTAGTCTTTGTTTAATCATCAAAACTTATGCTTTGGTCAATTTGTTTTGTTTTGAACATTGTTTCCAACAACGATAATGTATATGTACAAGTGTAAGTGTTTAGCATTCGATTATGAATGAATTTTATATGGTTATGGTTGGGCCAGGTGGTGTAAACAAAGGATGTAAGAGAACAAGATGAAAATACTATGAATGATATATGTAATTGACAGTAAATATCAGGGGATATGTTTATGAATAAGTATGTAAGAGAACTATGTGGTATGTTAAAATGCTCTGTGTAACGAAATTACAAGTGTATCGTTGCTTACAAGATGAGTGAAGTGTGATACAAAGAAAAGAAATGAGGATGGATAAAGAAACAAATCGAAAAAAAATATTGGATGAGATCTAATTAAGAACCCACCGTGTGATCAGGGCAACAATCCTTATTCACATTTACCAATCAATAAGATCTTGAGGTAAGGAAGTGACGTCTCCATTTGGGGTGCCACACAAGGGCTGTGTGCCGGCGGCGTCCTCCCAGAGGTTGGAGGCACAAGGAAAGTCATGATTGAATGAATGCATTGCATTCTCATGAAATACATGAAAAGGTTTCTGTTCCATTGGTAATTGATCACTTGGTAAGTGTCTCCTACCAAATGGGGAGAAACGCATTTGAATGAAAGGAAAATGTTTACTTGCCAAAGAAAAAAGCTTGCTTACCGAGTATTATTACTCATATGTGTTTTCAAAATGACAAACAGTCTATGGAACTGATTCATAAAGGATGCCAGTTAGAAATGACCTGCAAATTTAATTGCAGTTCTATGTATGCGTCCAAAGGGACAAATGTATGATTATCATGTTGAAGGCATGTTTTATGGATATTACAAACATGATTGTACTTATGCGAATTATTTCAATAAAAAGAAGATATGAATGGTTTTATGATGATATGGATGAGTCTATTATGAATAAAGTGTATGCTTAAGTGATGAATGAAAAGAAAAAAATTGGACGAGATCCGATTAAGAACCCGCCGCGTGATGAGGGCAACAATCCTGACTCACATTTACCAATCGACAAGATCCTGGAGTAAGGACTATGTGGACGCCTCGGTTCGAGGCGCCACATACGCGTTCTCCCTTTTGTACAAACCCCTCAGTATATATGTATACCCGCTTGAACTCAGCATGAGACACATGTCAAAATACACATGTGCGGGGGTCGTGCCGTGGTGCCACGGTGCCGATTGTGCGGTGCCTAGGTGCCAACTTTTTGGAAGCCTGTCAACTGAAGGGTTTTTGATAAGTTCCTGTATGGCAGTGAAGTGGCGCCTAGGCGTCATAGGTTGGCTCTAGCAAGCTTGCTTTCTTCATTTGCTCCATTCTTCGTCCCATCATGTTCCAAAGTGGTTAGCCACCCATCTTTCTTGTGAAACCAACTAACATCCAATAAATATATTTATAAACGATGAGGTGTTAGTGCTACAACCCGAAGTTCGCTAGGTTTGCCTCAATTTATATTAAAAATGCATAAAAGCTACGCGTTGCACCTAAAATGCAAAGTGCATGTAAACTAAGATAAATGGGTGCAATTTAACCACATTCTCTTGGACTAACATACAAAACTAGTCTGAAATGAGACATGATAACTCGCATTTTCATGAGTTATCAGTGCCCCCAACCCGAGATGTCACATCCTAAACCTTACTCCAAGATCTTATCGATTGGTAAATGTAAATCAGGATTGTTGCCCAGATCAAACGGCAGGTTCTTAATTTGATCTCGGCCAATCTTTTTTGTTTCATCATCATTTCATTTTTTTTTTGCATTTCACTCCATTCATTTTCCAAGAAACAATACACTTGTAATTAATTGCACATATCAAGTGTGCATTTCATTCATAACATCTCAACTTGCTCTTCTACATTAAAGGTCCTCTTGACGTAGTCATGACATTTTCGTTTCATACATATATCCAACCATAAGTTCACATAAAACTTAGAACCCTAAATAAGTTCACCTACATCAACTTAAAACATTAAGGCATACCATCTCATTCATCATTGCAAATCATTTTAGCCCACATTTGCATATCATCTCATATCTTTCCTTAGATGCTCAAGTCCTCAACTTCTTGAGCTTCCTGGTATCTGTCTAAGATTTGGAAAAACAAATGTGAGTGATAGCTTTGTAAGCAAGCATTTTAGGGCAAGACTTTCCTTTAAAACATTTTCATAAATATCTTCAAAATTGTTTTGAATGCCACGCCTGCGCTTTCGAAGACAAAACGGATGTGTTTTACCCTTTTTAGGGGTTTTCTTTGGCCCAGTGTGAACATTTATAATGTTCCAAGACATTTTACATAAAGCCTTCTTTTGTCAGTGGACGTTTGTACGTCCAAACCATTTTTCTCATAAATCCTTTTAGTCAGGGGACATTTTATGTCCCAAAACATCTTTAACATAAACTTTCTTTGGCAATGGACATTTATATGTCCTAAAACATTTTGTATATAAGTCATTTTCGGCAAAAGACATGTTTATGTCAAAAAAATATTTTTCTGTAAAACTCCTTTTTCATAATTCCCGTCTTGGGGCTTATTTATAGCAAATAAGACATAAAACTTATTTCGTAATCCCCATTTTGGGGCTTGTTATAGCAACAAGACAAAAACACATAATCCATTTACATGAAAGCATTTGGATAGAAAACATTTCAACTCATCTTTGATATTTACACTTTTTGTGTAAAACACCCTGTTTTAAGGGTAAATTTGTTCATTATGGCTAATAAAATCTAATTTAGGATAACTTTTTGTATAAACGCTTTTATGTCCCAATCTTTGGGGTTTTCAAAAGCAAAACATATACAAATGCATCTCTCCCCATTCAGTAGTGACACTTAACAAGTGATCATTTTACCTTCTGGAAGAGAATCCTTAACAGCACGCTAGCCAGACAGCTTTTCCTTCATCTTCTCCCATCTCAGGAAGGGCGCCGTTGGTCTCATGCCATCCCTTAGCGACTTGGCCATATTTGGAGTGGGCCCCATTCCATCTCCGACTGTGCTCTACAGCCGGCCTTTTTCTTGTATTGGTGCACTATACATCATCATCTGTGGTGCCCCAACCCGAGACGTCACATCCTTGTTGGAAACATGTGAAAAATAAGTCAAGTCTATGTTTTGATGATTAACAAATCAATTTGAGTAAGTTTTGGTTACTAACATGTTTGTGAAGATGATTAAAGGATATACAAATGAAGAAAATGAAGCATGACAAGTCAAGTCGATCCCCAAGTCGACTCAAGAAGAGACTTCAAAGCGTCGTTTTCGTCCAGAGTTGAAATTGAGAAGCAAAGCTGCCGAAGTCGCAAATGAAGTCGACTCCGCATGCGACTTGGGTGAAGTCGCAGACCAAGTCGACTCCAGCATCGACTTCGAAACGTCATTTCCTTCCAGAGTTGAAATCGAGAACGAGAGTTGCCGAAGTCGCATCCCAAGTTGACTCCGCATGCGACTTGGGTGAAGTCGCAGACCAAGTAGACTCCAGCTTCGACTTCAGTGCGGAACTTGCAGATCAAGACGGCTCAATGCTAGATTCAAGTGGAAATGAAGATCAATTCGACTCAGACACTCAACATGGACCAAATAAGGATCAAATGAAGATCAAATGAAGATTAAAGCAAGCAGGGCTACATGAATCCATCATGTTGGATCATGAACACTTACTCGGACATCTTTCATGCATTCCAAGATTCAAGTACTCAAGAACTGAAGAAAAGGAATCCAAGGTTTTCAAAGTAAATAATCATACAATGTTCCAAAGAGGTATAAATCAAGAGAATATCATCAATATGAAGAAAATCAAGTGATTAAAGTCATCTCCGAATATTTCAAGTTCAACTAGCAAGCTGAAGAAGTGAAGTCGCACCCGAAGTCGACTTCACCTGCGACTTGAGTCAAGTTGAAGACCAAGTCGACCTAGACTGGAACTTGAAGAAGCAGCGGACAAGCGAAGTCACACCCGAAGTCGACTCCATCTGCGACTTGGGTGAAGTCGCACCCGAAGTCGACTCCACCTGCGACTTAGGTTGCAACGGTTGGAAAATTTCCGAACGTTGGCGCATTAAATGCGCGCCACCTACTTCCAAACGTTCGGATTCCCTAGCAAATTATATAAGGCATTCAATATGAACGAGGAGGGAAGCTGAGAAATCATTGAATGTGAATAACTCCCATCTTCAAGAGCATTAAGTGATCAAGCCATCATATAGAAGAAGAACTTCGCTTCCAAACTGCAAAGAGTTGCTTGCTGAATCATTAAGCCTACGTTACAAGTTCTTCTATGCGCCAAATCTACCTCTACACAACAGTAACGTGTAGAAATTCTCTTTTGTTATTTCTTGTTGTGTTGAACTTGATTTAGTTTAGGTAACTAAGATCAAGTGTAAGCAAAGTAGTGTGTGATTGGAGTGGCACTCGTCACCTACTAGTGCTGTGAATTATTGATGCCCCCTAGAGCTGGAATCTAGAAGAGAGCAGTGGCTCTAGTTGTATTTGTGAAATACAATAGTGGGACCCAAGTCACAAGAGGTGTGAGCTTAGAAGAGTGGAGTAGGGAGGTTGCCCAAACCACTATAAAAACCTTGCTTGTTGATTTTTATTTCTGCACTCTACACTATATTGCTTTCCATTTTGTTTCTTCATAAAGGGGACTAGATTAATCCGGGGTAAAGTTTCTATTTAAGTTGAAAAATTTTAAATACCCAATTCACCCCTCCCCTCTTGGATAATTGTTATCAACTCGGGGCCAACAATCCTGTGGCGCCCCAAACTGAGACGTCACTTCCTTACATCAAGACCTTATCGATTGGTAAATGTGATTCAGGATTGTTGCCCTGATCACGCGGCGGGTTCTTAATTGGATCTCATCCAATTTTTTTTTTGTTCATCATCGTTCATATCTTTACATTTCACATCATTCATCAAACAAGTGGCAATACACTTGTAGTAAAATTTCAAATTCTATTTCATAGCATCTCATCCTGCTTTTCTACAATGAAAGTTTTCTTGACTAAATCATCACATTTTACATCCATACATCCATACATTCAATCATTGAATCATATAGAACTTAAAATTCTAATTAAGTTCACATACACATTTACATACCTCAGCATATTCATGCTTTCCCATTCCTTATAGCCTACCTAGCCATCATATCATGCCTTACTTCATTGCTTAGATTTGCATCTCCTTGAGTTTCCCAGTATCTGTCTAAGGTTTGGAAAAACAAAACGTGAGTGACAACTCAGTAAGCAAGCATTTTATCTTTTAGGGAAAGTCTTCCTTGAAAATCATTTCATTAAACATCTTGAACACCTTTTTCTTGAGGACATTTATATGTCCTAAAACATTATCATAAAATCCTGTGTTCATAAGGACAATTCTATGTCCTTGAACATTATTATAAAACATTCATTCTTAAAATCATTTACAAGCCACGTCTGGGCTTGTTAAGGCAAAACATACATGTTTTACCCTCTTTAATTAATTCTCTTTTGTCTTGAGTGAACATTTCCAATGTTCCAAGACATTTACATAAAATCATCTTTTGCCAGTGGACGTTTTACGTCCAAAATTTTTTTCTCATAAATCCTTTGGCAAGGGAGGACATTCTCATGTCCTAAAACATTATTTACATAAGCCTTTCTTGGCAAAGGACATTTTTATGTCCAAAAATGTTTTTCATCATAAAATCCTTTAGCCAAGAGACATTTAATGTCTCAAAACATTTTTCACATAGCTTCCTTTGGCAATGGACATTCATATGTCTAAAACACCTTTCATTAAAACACTTTGGCATTGGACATTCTCATGTCCATAAACACTTTTCATGTAGGTTCTTTAATAATGGACATTCTTATGTCCAAAAACAAGTTTGACATAAATCGTTTTCATAATCCTCGTCTTGGGACTTGTTTATAACAAACAAGGCATATAAGATACATAAACTATTTCCATAAATGCATTTGCATAAAAATATTTCCTTTTATTCCTGTTATTTACACTTTTGTGTAAAACACCCTTTCTTTTAGGGTAACCATTTCATAAAAATCCTTTTAGGATAACTTTTCTTAAAAATGCTTTCATGTCCCAATCTTTGGGCTTTTCGAAAGCAAAACATAAGAAAATGCATTGCTCTCCATCCAGTAGCGACACTTAGTAAGTGATCATGCTACCTTTTGGAAGAGAATCCTTAACAGCACGCTAGCCAGGCGGCTGTTCCTTTATCCTACTCTCATCTCAGGGAGGGCGCCACTGGCACTCCTGTCATCCCTTAGCAACTTGGCCTTATGTAGAGTGGGCCCCGGTCATCCCAACCGTGCTCTACAATTGGCCTATTCCTTGTACTGGTGCACCATACATTATCCTGACGGATCGCAGTCCGTTTAGTTAAAAGAACCACAGACCGCAACCCATGTCCTTTTAAACTGGGATCACAGACCGCAGCCTGCATCCATAATCACAAAACAACTTAGACCGAAGTCTATATCTTTAAAAAATTATTTTTAAAAAACATCATAGACCGCAGTCCGTTTCAACTTGTAAAGCGAGTGCACCCACTTTAAACAAGTTGTCATTTGAAATCTAATTTTAAGATGACCTTCCTTAAATTATTTCAAAAATATTTTGAGTAAAATATTTTGATAAACATTTGAAATGTTTGAAAAATAATACAACTTAAAATTCTTATAAAAGAATTTCAAAACCTTTGAATCTTCAAAATTACACCATATATTTTCAAACATTTTCTTGGTTTCCATTTTGGGGCCTTGTGCTCACAAAAGTTATGCAATTATGCTATCCCTTCTCAACCACCCTAATAATCAAATTATTATCCACCTATCTATTATACCATTTTTACATAAGGGGGCTTGCATAATCTTTTGCATACCACTTAGCAACTCGAAATCAAACCATTTTATGAAATCAATATAGGATGTTGGTCATCCTTAAATCCCCTTCAACACATCCGTATAAACATTTTTCAAGACATTTTCATCATAGATTTCCTTATCTAAAGGAAATCAAAACTTTTCGAATATCATTTTAAAATATATGGACTATGTCCAAACCATCATTTATTATTTAATTATCATGACGTAGCAAAACAAATCTTTTTCATAAATCAATTTCCCTTTTCCTTTTTCTTTCATAAACATAATTGTTTATCATAAATTATTGTAAAACTAACTCAAAACTTATTTACAAACAATACTTTGTGAAAAAGGGTAAAATTCCCTTTTTCTTATAAAATAATTTTGAAACAACATCATAAAAAACTTGCTTGCTTATAAGCAAATTCTTAAAAACCATCAACATAAAACGTGAAATCCTTTGAAAATATTATCATGGACTTGCTTACTCATAAGCAAATTTCTCAATCCATTAACATAAAGCATTGCCAATCCATGGCAACACTTGTGATAAATTCTTTATTTTAAAATCATTGCTTGCTTCCCATGAAGCAAACTTTGAGGCTTTTCCTTAAAGTCATCCTTTTTCAAAACTTAAGGTTTTTATTAAAGCCGTCATTTTCAAAACTTTTGATTGCCCAGTCATCAAAACATAATCATAAAAGCATTTACATAATCATCATTTCAACATATAGAGAGAAATCCATAATTTCAAAAGTTCGCTTGCTTACCTGAGATCGCCATAATCTCTTTATTCCATTCTTTTCCTTGCCTTTGCCTAAATAGATGAAAATAATATTTCATTTATTTGAATCATCTTCAAATACTTACATTTCTTAGATTTTCAACCTATATAAATCTATCTAGCTTAACCCACTTGTCTTTCAAGTCGGGAACTCATACGTATCAACATAGCCTATACATATCGGATCATTCAGTCCTTTATTTTAATCCTTATGTACGGTAACCTTACATAAATATAATAATCACTCATTAAATCATTATTTGGAGGTTTATTACCTCCCTTTATCATTTTTAACATAGTTTTCATTTTTCACACATCGGTGCTCATTTTAAGCGCTTAGTTTCTAACTTATGTATCATATACTAATGTAAAAATTTGAGATTATCACTATTTACTAAAACAGAAACCAAATCCATGTGTTCCAATCATATGTTTATGCATTTTTTCATTTTAACACTTCACATAATGCATTTATCATTTTCAACATTAAAACATGGAAATCGGGTCTTGTACGTAACCCTAAGTTCCATCCTTTCTAAAATCCATCTCTAATAGGTTAAATCCTCATAATCACTTATGATACTTATTTATATCCCATTGTAAGTTAAATTCCATCACAAAACCTGGAATTTAACATTTATCTTGATTTATTCCTCAAGTTGTCCATAATGCTGAATTCAAGCACACTGAATTCTCAAAATATTGAATTAATACTAAATCAAGTATTTTTGTTCTGAAATTTCTACCATACCTTAATAACTACATAAATTAATCAAAATAAATATTTTCAGCATGAAATATTTAGTATTTATATTTATTTTGGTATTTTTACTCTGCTCGACAGTAGCATCCCTTTTCAGACAGCTTGAATCACATAAATTATGGGGTATATTTATACCCATCAAAACCTAATTTTTATTTTTTTGTGTGATTCTAAATATTTATTATATATCCTATAAAATTTTTAATCCAAAATTCCTATTATAAAAATTATTGAAAATCATTTGGTGCAACTGATCCTGACACTCGTTCAACCCTGTTCAGGTTGATTTTCTCAGATTGTTAATTTCCAACATGCTTACCCTGTTGAGCTGAAAATTTGGTCGTTCCTAAATCATCATATAATGAGCTTTTAAAAAAAAATTCATGGTGAAAGTACTTCTTTTACTATTTCATTCATATTTTGATTTATAACATCACATAACTTCCAAATTTGAAGTATAAAATCAAAATTAACATATACTTACTTGATTAATTGGTAATACCTAATTTGAGAACTTGAAATTTCCTTCTTCTCTTCATGGTTTCTTCCATTGGATCGTTCCAGCCACTGCCCCTTTGATTTTTATTATTTTTTCTCTCAAACAGAAGTCTGGAACGTCCGCACTGACTACTTATATAGGCATTTATTTTTCAATTTTTCCTTTACAATTTCGACCCAAAATAGAGGGTAAAGTTTTGAAAATTTACCCTATATTTTACTCAAAAAGTTTCAGCCACATATTTAATCATTTAATATTATTTTCGGATTTTTTCCACAACTACATCCGGCTTTTAAATAAAGCTGTCCACATGGATGGGGTCTACTTGCAGCAGCTTTTGCACGATTTTTCCACCTAATTTTCACTTTAATTAATTGGTATTTAATAACCCTAGGTAATAGAATAATTAGGGGTCAACTTAGCATAAATAAAAAAATTCACAAAAAATCAAATCTCA
Source organism: Annona cherimola (assembly GCA_030490835.1). Lineage (NCBI taxonomy): Eukaryota > Viridiplantae > Streptophyta > Magnoliopsida > Magnoliales > Annonaceae > Annona > Annona cherimola. The sequence continues at coordinate 34,908 of JASFXW010000129.1, read as the reverse complement.
ACCCTTGAATGTGCATGCCATCCTTGCTCCCTTTGCTGTCCATGCATTCAACGTCCATATGCTGCTGTCTTTTGCATTTTTTTTCCACAAAAATGCAGCTTTATTTGATATCCATTTAATTAAACTAGTAATTATATTTCTTAGCTGTCCATTTGGCATTTAAAAAAATCAGAAAGAAATCCAAAAGCTGCCTTGACCGTCCACATCTCTCCCTTGCTCCAAATTTGTCCACTTGATGATCATATCCTTATGCCTTGATTTTAACATATTTGGTCCAAATTTTCAACTCTATTTAATTACTCATTTATTTACCTTGATTCTCTAGTTGACTTAGGTGTGGATTTTATAATTAAAAAAATAAAAAATCCACTTTTTGGAGCTCATAGCTGTCCACTCTATGCCTCCTCTATGCTTCTCCCTTAAGCTAGTCATTAGCTCCTTAATTTCCACATTAATGCAGGGGATATTTTCATGGATTTTTTCATTTTAGATAATTCATAAAATTTATGTGTCAATATCTCCTTTTGACACCTTACTTATGTCATTACTTATTTAATTAATGACTTTGACTTTAACATAAATGCGAACTTACTTTTTGGTGCACAAAAGTCAATGGTTCTCATCCCTTTTTCGTGCAACCATAATTCCATCATCATTAGCTTGATCCAAGTCTCTCATTGCATAGAGCTCATAATTTTAACCGTCCATTTCATATTTCATCTCAATCCGCTTTTCTAGCTCAAGTTATGATCATTTGAAACCATCTTTGGATTTTGATGGCGATGATCGATTTTCCACCTTAATTTCGTCAATATTATCATAATCCAATCTTTCCATATGATTAAGCACAAAATTATGTGCTTACCTTTCAATTTTCATCTTAATCCGCCTTCCCGGCGTCGAATTATGGATTTTCTAGCAATTGTCTCCTTTAATTCATAATTAACTTCATAATCTCCATTAGTTAACCCATAATATATGAGGTAATTATCCTCAATATAATCACATTTCCTAATCCTCATTAAGCCTCTTTAATCGTATTGACCTATATCGGCTTATATTCATCATTCATAACCATTTGCCCTAATTGCAATAAATCATCAATATTGCAAAGAAAATCATTCATAATTCAACTAACTCATACATGATGCATATTTATATGCCGATTGCATATACATAAGTGTTACTTAGGTCTGGGTATCACACATCCTTACTCCAAGACTTTATCGATTGGTTAATGTGCATCAGGATTGTTGCCCTGATCACGCGGCGGGTTCTTAATTGAATCTCGTCCAAATGTTTTTTTTGTTTCATTTCTTTTATCTATCATCATCTATTTCATTGCATTCCACACTATTCATCTTACAAGCGATGATACACTTGTAATAAATTTCATATATCATTCATAGCATCTCATCATGTTATTCTACAATAAGAGTCTTCTTGACTTAATCATGACATTTTCATTCCCATACATACATACATTCAATCATTGGTTCATATAGAACTTATAGCTCTAAATAAGTTCACATATATGTTAACATACCTTAGAACTTTAATCATATTATCCCATTCATTATAGCCCACATGGCTACTATCTCGTACCTTTTGTTCATTGCTTAGGTTCGTAACCTCCTGAGTTTCTTGGTACCTGTCTAAGATTTGGGAAAAATAAAACGTGAGTGATAACTCAGCAAGCAAGCATTTTATCTTTTAGGGCAAGACTTCCTTTAAAATATTTTTGTAAATATCTTGAACACCTTTTTTCCCTGAGGATATTTGTATGTCCTAAAATATTGTCATGAAATCCTTTGTTCATGAGGACAATTCAATGTCCTAGAATATTTTCATAAAAATATGTTCTTAAAACCATTTACAAGCCACGTCTGGGCTTGTTATGGCAAAACATATGCGTTTTACCCTCTTTAAGTAATTTTCTTTGGTCTTGTGTGAACATTTATAATGTTCCAAGACATTTGTAATAAACCTTCTTTTGCCAATGGACATTTTTACGTCCAAAACATTTTTCATCATAAATTCCTTTAGCCAAGGGATATCTGATGTCCCAAAATATTTTTGACATAATTCTTTTTGGAAACCGACATTCATATGTCTTGAAATACTTTTCTCATAAACTCTTTGGCAAAGGACATTCTCATGTCCAAAAACACTTTTCATTTAAATACTTTAGCATTGGACATTCTCATGTCCATAAACACTTTTCATTTAAGCCCTTTGGCAATGGACATTCTTATGTCCAAAAATAAGTTTGACATAAATCCTTTTCATAATCCCCATCTTGAGGCTTGTTTATAACAAACAAGGTATATAACACATAATCCATTTTTATAAAAGCATTTGCATAGAAAATATTTTATCTTATCTTTTACACTTTTTGTGTAAAACACCCTGCTTTTAGGGTATCATGTTTATAATGGCTCATAGAATCCTATTTAGGATAACTTTTTATAAAAATGCTTTTATGTCCCAATCTTTGGGCTTTTCAAAAGAAAAACATATGCAAATGTATTTCTCCCCATCTAGTAGTGACACTTAGCAAGTGATTATTCTACCTTTTGGAAGAGAATCCAACATTAACAACACGTTGATCAGGCGACTGTTCTTTCATCTTCTCCCATCTCAGGGAGGGCGCCGCTGGCCTCCTACTATCCCTTAGTGACTTGGCCATATGTAGAGTGGGCCGCGGTCCATCTCCGATCGTGCTCTACAACCGACCTATTCCTTGTATTGGTGCACCATACATCATCCTCACCTACCGCAGTCTGTATGGTTTAAAGTATCACATACCGCAGCCTGTGTCCTTTTAAACCATCTTGAAAAAGTGGGATCACAGACTGTAGTCCGCATCCATTCTTGAAAAAAATCACAGACCGAGGTCTGTGTCTTTTTAAATTATTTTGAAAAAAAATCATAGACCACAATCCGTGTCAACTTGTAAAGTGAGCGCACCCACTTTAAACAAGTTTCATTTGAAATCTAGTTTTAGGATGACCTTCCTTAAATTCTTTTAAAAATATTTTGAGTAAGACATTTTGATAAATGTTTGAAATGCTTGAGAAAACAATAAATCTTGAAATACTCATAATAAAGAAACTTCAAAAATTTTGGATTTTCAAAAATAAATCATATATTTTCCTAGTATTTTCTTGTTTCCATTTTGGGGCCTTTTTGCTCACAAAAGTTATGAAATTATACCATCCCCTTCTCAACCACCCTAAAGTCAAATTATTATTCATATATCTATCTTGCCATTTTTACATAGAGAGGGGCTTGCATAGTCTTTTGCATGCCATTTTAGCAGTCCGAAATCAAACCATTTTATGAAATCAACTTATCTGGTCAATCATCCTTAAATCCCTTTAGAAAATATCCACGTAAACATTTTCGAAATATTTTCAAAATATTTTCCACTTTAGGGAAATCTAAAATTTTCTAACATTATTTCAAAACATATGGGCTATATCCATATCATCGTTTATATTCAAGTGTCATGGCATAGAAAAACCAATCTTTTTCCATAAATCAAATTCCTTTTTCTTTTTCTTTCATAAACAAAGTTGTTTATCACAAAATATTGTAAGAGTAACTCAAAACTTATTTGAAAATATTGCTTTGTGAAAAAGGGCAAAATTCTCTTCTTCTTATAAAATCCTTTTGAAAACAACATCATAAAGAACTTCCTTGCTTGTAAGCAAATTCTTAAAACTATCGGCATAAAGCATGAAATCGTTTAAAAATATCATCATGAAGAACTTGCTCACTTATAAGCAAATTCCTAAATCCATTAGCATAAAGCATTCCCAATCTTTGGCAACACTTGTAATAAAATAATTATCTTAAAAAGTGTTGCTTGCTTCCCATAAAGCAAACCTTGAGACTTTTCATTAAAGTCATTCTTTTCTAAAACTTGAGACTTTTCATTAAAGCCATCATTTTCAAAACTTGTGCTTGCCCGCTTATAAAACATTCATAAAAGCATTGACATAACATCTTAAATCATTTCAACACATAGGGAGAAATCAATAATTTGGAAAGTTCGCTTGCTTACCTGAGATAACCTTAATCCCTTTCTTCCATTCTTTTCCTTGCCTTTGCCTAGATAAATAAAAATAAAATTTCATTTATATGCATCAACTTTAAATGCTTGAATCTCTTAGGGTTTTCCATCCTACATAAATCCATTTGGATTTACATTATACTAGCTTAACCCTCTTGTCTTTCAAGTCGGGTGTTCTTACATATCAACATAGTCTATCATTACATTATCCATTCATTCCTTTCATTTTTAATACACTTATATAGGGTAAAATTTCATATATATAATAACCATTCATTAAATCATTATTTGGAGGTTCATTACCTCCATTTATCAATTTTAACTTATTTTTCACTTTTCATACGCCGGTGCTTATTTTAAGTACTTAGTTGATAACTTAGGCATCATATATTAATCTCAAAATTTGAGATTATAATTAATTACTAAAACATTACCTTAATCATGTATTCCCTCACATTTTCATGCATTTTTTCTTTTTAGGAATTCACATTTATTCATCACTTGTCCATGCTTTGCCTTCCACATACACTCAATTTACAACACATAATTTATGTGTTTCTTAAAATATTTCAACACAGCAGCTTGTTTCTTATTTCAGCATGATTAAACTCCTTGATTAACATATAATTTAGGGTTAAATTTCAGAATTTTAATCCATTCATCATTGTGTTCCAAAACAGATATGTTAGGACCCATTTTTCATCCTTTCAACACCTCTTTTGATATTTAAATCAAAACAGATTTCTAATCCATAAATTCCAGAAAATAATCATAATTTTTTTAACCCAAATTTAGGGTATTATCACATATTTAAAATCCATAATTCGTTTGCTTCCATAACAGCAATATCTTTACACATATTGGGTATCCATTTGACCCATTTTGACGTGTCCAAACATATGTCCATAAAATCAGATTTAGGGCTAATATTTTCAGACCCTTTTGGAAACTCAAAGTACCTTAAACATGGGATATTTTACCCTCCATAACATCCACAAATCATTTCATTACAATCAGAAACAAAAATCATATGGAAAGCACCTGTTTTGGCCCCCGTTTGGACGTCCCATATGCATACCTTAAAAAATCAGATTTAGGACAAACTCATCTAGCCCACTTAGGCCATCCAAAGGTCCTTAATTTAGGGTAATTTATCCTAAAATTCATTAAAAAATAACTTGAGTGCTTCCTTGTATCATTTTTCTCAAAAATAAAAAAATTGAGTATTACTTGAAACCCTAGGTTCCATTTTTCCTAAAATCCTTAACAAATGATCAAATCAACATAAGTTATTCAAAATAACATGAATTATATCCAAATCATCATGCTTAAATCATACAACAACTTGGTTTAGGGTTTTGAGATTTTCCAAATTAACTGTCATCTCAAAATTCCACCTAAACTTCCATTTTCACTCTCTTGAATTCTTAATCTCATTTAAATCTTTCAAAAATCATTCAATACCCTTATCAAGGTATCATAACTCATCCTTTAAGAGTTCTTTATGACCCATATTCATTGCTCATAATTTGAGAGAAGAAACTTAGGATTATAGCATCCAAAACTTGAAATATACTTACTTGAATTGAATTAAACTTGAATCCAAACTTTCCTAGCTTGAATCCCTTTCTTTCCTCCTCTTTTTCTCCTCTTTTCCTTGCTATTTTGGATCGTGCAAAGGCTGCTCACTTAGAAAATTTTTGAGGGATTATTCTCTCCCCCTCTCATGTGCACGTTCCCAAAAGTCAAGCTCCCCTTTTTATATTTTCTTCATCTTGTGGGGCTCATTTGCCACATGTCATGTGAAACTCCGATTTTAGGAACGTATATGAAACCCTAAAGTTATAAATGTTGGAAATATGTGGAAAACAAGTTAAATCTATGTTTTGATGATTAACAAATCAATTTGAGTATGTCTGGGCTACTAATATGTTTGTGGATATGTTTAAGGGATATACATTTGAAGAACATAAAGCATGGAAGGCCAAGTCGTACCCCAAGTCGACTCCAAGATCGACTTCAAAGAGTCCAAACTGTCCAGAGTTGAAAATGGGAGAAGAACAAGTGAAGTCGCAGGCCAAGTCGACTCCACTTGCGACTTGGGAAGCCAAGTCGCAAACGAAGGCGACTCCAGGATCGACTTCAGATGGCGAAAACTCTCCAGAGATGAAGTTCAGAACACGAAGTGCCGAAGTCGCACCCCAAGTCGACTCTACTTGCGACTTAAGGTGAAGTCGCAGCCGAAGTCGACTCCGACATCGACTTCGATCGGGCAGAAGCTATTTTTTAGAAGACAAGCTCATTATCAACTCAAGTGTTTCAAATTCCATGCAAGACTCAATTCCTTCAAAAATTCACAAGGTTCAAGCAAATTCCAAGAAGAATCAAAGTCAAGTTCTTCAAGATTCACAAAGACTACAAGTAAGAGGAGCTATTCCAAAATGAAAATGATTGAAGAAAAACATTCTGCAAAGAATCAGAACTTGAAGTCGCGAGCAGAAGGTGAAGTCGCACCCCAAGTCGACTCCACCTGCGACTTGGGTGAAGTCGCAAAGACAAGTCGACTTCATGATCGACTTCGGTCGGGCAAAACCTTCCAGCGTTGAAATTGAAGACAGAAGTTTGCGAAGTCGCACCCGAAGTCGACTCCATCTGCGACTTGGGCGAAGTCGCATCCGAAGTCGACTTCACATGCGACTTGGGTCGCAACGGTCGAAATTTATTCGAACGTTGGCGCATTAAATGCGCGCCACCTACCCTCTAACGTTCGGATTCCCTCCAAAATTATAAATAGCATTCATGGTGGACGAGGGAAGTAGCTGAGAATCATTAAGTGTGCTTAACTACTACATTCAAGAGCTCAAAAGAGATCAAGCCACTCAAAGAGGAAGAACTTCACTTCAAGTTGCAAGAGCTATATTTCAGAATCTTCAAAGTTATTACAACAAGTTCTTCTCTGCGCCAAAACTGCTACTACACAACTGTAAAGTGTAGTTTTCTTATTGTTTCATTTGTATGTGTTAAACTTGATTTAGTTTGAGGAACTAAGATCAAGTATAAGCAAAGTAGTGTGTGATTGGAGTGTGACTCATCACCTACTTGTGCTGTGATTTGTTGATGCCACCTAGAGCTGGAATCTAGAAGAGAGCAGTGGCTCTAATTGTATTAAGAGAATACAATAGTGGAACCCAAGTCACAAGGAGTGTGAGCTTGGAAGAGTGGAGTAGGGAGGTTTCCCGAACCACTATAAAAATTCTTGTCTGCTTGATTTACATTTCTGCTCTCTACATTACATTGCTTTCCATTTCGTTTCTTCATTAAGGGGATTGGTCAACCCTACCCCTATAATAGGAATTGAAGATAGCTTATTTGAAGCTGATAGAAGGGCTATCAGTGCTTTCTTAGCACAGCACCCCCCTAAGTTTGTAGGCGAACTGGACCCTAGAAAAGCTGAGCAATGGATGATTGAGATTAAGAAGTTATTTAGAATCTCCCCATGCAATGCTCAATAGAAGTTATTGTACGCCACCCACTTATTGGTTGGGGACGCCTATGAATGGTGGAAGACTCTACTAATTACTATGCCACACCCGGAAGAGGTGACGTGGCAAAAATTTTTGGAAGAATTTGATAAGGCCTTCCAGCAGGTCTCCAAAGTCAAAAGGTTATTGAGTTCGAACAATTATGTCAGGGCGAGATGACTGTTACGGAATATGCTACAAAATTTAATGCCCTGGTAAGATTTGTTCCATGGATAGCAAATGTGCCCGAAAATAAGGCACAAAGGTTTCAGCAAGGGTTAAAGTTGTATTTAAGAGAAGGCCTTGCACCTCATTTGATTAGAGATAATGCCTCAAGTATAGAAAGTGCAAGAGCCTTAGAATTAGAAATATTAAGAACCCAAGAAGAATAAGAGCAGTTTAATTTTGACACCCAGGAACAAGATATGGGAAAAGAAAGGAGCAAGAAGATAGTGACAAGAATAATGAAGTCAAACTCCATCTCAGTAGGTGCTCCAATGTGTAGAAATTGTCAAAGGTGTCATTTTGGCAAATGTTTAAGGGTTCTAATAAATGTTATAGGTGTGGCCAGACTGGCCATATAGAAAGAATTGCAGAAGTGCTGAGGCAAAATTATTAAAGTGCTTCATTTGTTATCAAGTAGGACACGTTACTACCAAATGTCCGAACAAAGCACAAGAAGAAAGAGGTCAAGGGAGATCTGCCTAGCAAAGGAATATCACTACTAATCAACAAGGTACCTCTACTAACCCAGTGCAAATGTACGCGTTGACTCACGAAGAGTCACAAGAACAAGGAGAGGAAGAAGTTGCAGGTATGGATGATGAATTAATTAATGATGACATTATGTGATTTCCATATCAACCTACTCCTGCACTATTAGTAGAAGGAATAAATAGTGTCTCTATATAAAAACCCTGTATATGAAAGGTGCAGCAGAAGTGTGATGGGTCGTAACAGGTCTCGGGACAAAATCTTTTGTAAGGGGGGAGGATTGTGAAACCCGCAATCCTAGAATAACACATAGATTTTTGTACTAATGTTTATGATAAATAAAATTCATGAAATATGTTATATTTGCAAATGTGTGTATTAGAGGTTAAAATAATGCAATTAAGAATTTAACCCACGTGAATAGTAACCGAGGATTAAGACACGTGATTAAGAGTTAATCACTTGGATTAATCTAATCACGAAAAGAAAAAATAAGAATTTAATCACTACAAGACAAAATAGCATTACTTTTTATTATTTTAATACAAATTTGGATTTTAGTTGAAAAATAGAAAAAATTCATAATTTGCAATCCGGGCGTCGGAATTCGATAAAATTTTTTATGGATGGTTAAAAATTCATGATGAACATGATGAATGGGTCAAGATGTGATGAAAATCACAAATCAAAGGTCAAGATGAAGCGTCAAATGAAGATTGAAAAAGTAGTTTACCTTTTAATTAAATCCACTTTTGACTTTTTAATAAATAAATAATTAAAAAATTAAAAAATTAAATGCAAATGCAGCTGGAGCAGGGGCATGGCAGGCTACGGTGGCTGGAATTTTGACCAAGATCAACGGTCCATGATCATCATCATCTTAAATCAATGGCTAGGATTTATTTAGCCTAAATTAATTAATTTTAAAAAATCAAAAAATAAGGAAAAATAGGGCTGCATAGGGTGGATGCACAAAGCTCCAAGCATTTTAAAAATTATAAAAAAATACATTTTTATAATTAAATACCTCAAGCTAAGGGGGTAAAATCCAATTTCTTGCAAAATCAAAAAGTATAAATAGGGCAGAAAGAGGCGTCCAAGGCATCAAAATCTCAGCTCCATTTGAGAATTTTCAGCTCCCAAAACCCTCCCACACGTTCAAGGAAGAAGAGGAGAAAGTTAGAGAGAAAAAGTGAGAGAAAAAGTGAGAGAAAAAGTTTGATATCTCCACTTCGGGTAAGCAATTTCTTTCCAAATTTCTTTTGGATGTTAATTAGGGTAAAATCATGCTTAGATAATGCCTAAGCATGAGAAAATAAGTATAGATATAATGCTTAAATGCAATTATGCCAAAACATCAAAAATTTGGAGCGAAAATAGAGCATTCGGGAAGATAACATATGATATGTGTAAATAATGATCCAAAAATGATAAATGATGATATGGGATGTATGATTATGATAAATATGATGTTGGGATGATGATATATTAATTTCATAATTTTTGGAATTAAGGAATATGCTTAAGTGAATTTATATTGATTTTTAGTATATGGAGAAATAAATTTTTTTAGCCAAGTAAATGATGATAAATTCAAGATTTATGAATTTTCCCATTATGTACTAAGCATAAGCTATGTCATGGTATTTTTTATTTTTGGAAAAAATGTCAAATTTTGAGACTCATGAACAGTAACCACGTTACTATGAACAGTAGCCACAGATGAAGAGTAATTGCTACAGTAATTTGCTACAGTAAATAGCGTGATTTTGGAAAAAAAATTGAGATTTATTTTTTATAAGGATGTATGGATGGAATTTTAAGGATTTATGGATAAAAATCCACATAAGAAAATAATGACCAAGTATTTTTAAGGTTGACCTCTATAAGAAATTATGGAGGAAAATAAGGTCATAAATGTATATAACATACGTATGATAAAGTACGTATATCCTTTTCACTTATATAGGAAAAGGAAAGAAAAGAATAAAGGATTCAGATTGAAGTAAAACAGAGGTAAGCAAGCAAACTTTTTGAAAATGATTTTATCTGTTTTATATTGCAACCATGGAGTATGTCAGAATTGCTTTATTATAAGCAAATCCATATGGAAGTAAGGAGAAATGTTGAGATATGTGGGAATTGCTTTATCATAAGCAAATCCTTATGAAAATGAGGAGAAAGGTGGAAATGGTTGCATTATAATGGAAAAGGAAAATTTTTGATTTCCAAATAATATTTGGTTTTATCGAATGAATTTAAAAATAATTTATTAAAATGTTTTGAAACGGATTTAAGGAAGGCAACTCATAATCAATTTAAATGAAGATTTTTAAGGTAATGACCAAAGGATCATACATGCTTACCTTCATATAGAAATAACTCATGTGTCATGTGGACAAAGAATATGATATCGTATAAAAAAATGAATTATGCAGTGGTATATCCTTTGTTCATGAAAAACCCAGAAATGAGAAGAAAAGCGTTTGCAAAATCTTTTGTCTTTAGATATTAAAATGTTTTCGAAATTGTGTTACCACTAAAAAATTATTTAAAAACATTTTAACAAGGTTTTGAAATTACTATTTCTCAAATACTTCCTTTAAATATTTTAAATGATTTAGAAATGTGTTATTTAAATGTTTTCAAAATTATTTAAGGTTCGTCATCCTTACAAAATATTTTTATTAACATGTTAACTTGGGTTGTGCCAAGTTTTCAAGTTAGAAAAGGGAATACAAGTTGAGGTCTGTACTATTTTGAAATGACATGCTAGCATCAAGTTTTAAAAAGAAAAAGTCACAGAGTAGGGTCTTTGGAGATTTATAAAAAGCATGCTAGCATATGAATATGGAGAAAGGAATGTGCACATGAGTTATGTACTAGGTCTACTGTAGAGGATATGCAGACCGGACGCGGTTGCAAGATGGGCCCCCTCTCTACATAGGCCAAGTCGCTTCAAAAGGCGAAATGCCGACGGCGCCCTCCCTGAAATGGGAGAAGAACACGGATAACTGCCTGGCTCACGAGTTATCAATAGAGATGGTTTCTCTACTAAGGAGGAAAGGGTGATCACTTGGTAAGTGTCACCTACCAGACGGACAGAAACGTTATGCATGATGCATATGCTTGTTTTTAAAAAGTTTTTATGGAAAATATTTTAAGGACATGAGAATGTCCTTGGAGAAAGAAAATTTTATGAAAAACTTTTTTATGTTCATGAAAAAGAGGTTTACATGTTAAGTTTGCAAGCATATGTTTTATGAAAGGTTTCCACTGGTTGATAGTAGATCACTTGATAAGTGTTTACTATTGAACGGGAGAAATGCATTTAAATGAAAAAAATGCTTGCTTATTGAGTTTCGACTCATGTTTTCCTTTTCAAAACATAGACAGGTACAATACATGCCAGGAAGGAAAGGAAAAATAAGGTATGAAGAAAATTTTATGATATGCTGATCTGTATATGGTATGAATGAACATATGGTAAGGAGTTTTCAAATTATGTATGTACGAAATGATCAGGTTAAAATAACATGTATTGTACAAAAACAAGTATGAATGATATCAATGATAATTGAAATTTGATGATAAGTATATGTATTTATGCGATGAAAGAAAAGAAAAAGAAAGAAAAAAAATTGGACGAGATCAAATTAAGTACCCGCCGCGTGATCAGGGCAACAATCCTGATTCACACTTACCAATCGACAAGATCTTGGAGTAAGGACAATTGTGATGCCTAGGTTTGGGGCGCCATTATACACGGATTTAATGAATTATTTAAGGTAATAAAATCCATAATAAAATCAAGTGCTTAATGGCATAATTTAATGGCTAATAGATTAGCTCAAAGGAGCATGAAATAGGTGGCATGAAATGGACGTCCAAATGGGTTGTTTACATGTGATTTTTTATTTTTTAAAATTACAAAATATGTAATTAAGTGAGCTACATGACAAGGGTGGTTAATGACATTAATTTGGGACGAATTTTATGGCACAAAATGCCAAAACATCAAGGCACATGGACGTGGACAGCAACATGAGCAAGAATGATGTGCACGTTCAAAGCGGCTTTTGGAAATTTTAATGATTTTTTTAATGGCTAAATTGACCCCTAATTAATCTAGTTAGCTAGGGTGATTAAACACCCATTAAGTAAAGTGAAAATTAGGTGGAAAAAGCGTGCAAAACCTGCTACAAGTGGACCCCACCCAAGTGGACAGCTACATCAAGGAAGGGAGGTGCACGTTCAAAGGCTACAAATGTGATTTTTTATGATATTTTTAATAAGCTAAATGGTCCCCTAATTAGGCTACTACCTAGGGTAGTTAATTAGCCATAAATTAAAGTAAAAATTCCTTGGAAAAAATGGCAAAAGACTGTTGCAAAGGGACGTTGCATGATATGGACAGATTTTGTTCATTAATGATGTGGATTTTCATGGATTTATTAAAAATAATTTGCTAATTTAAATAGAACACATTTTTCCATGTCAGCAATAGGGGATAAGCATATCTTAATCATGTTTAATTTCTGTGGAAAGCGGGGCCTACAAAGCTGGAAAATCCAGCTCATATCCTAGGTGCATGTTCACATGTGCTAAGGGTTGAGAGAGAAAAATACTAAGGGGAAAAAACCCCAAGCAAGGCAAGCACGTTCCATTTTTTTCCAACAGCATAAGGAGCAAGAAAGGGAGGAAAATAGGAGAAAAAGAGAAGGAAAAATGGAGAAGAAGAATGGGATTCAAGCTAGGAAAAATGGAGTCCAAGTTTGATCCAATACATGTAAGTATATCCTTGATTTTGGGTTGAAAATCATAACTGAAATTCTCTTAAATCCTATGTGATGTTGCTGTTTTGATGTTTAATCACAATTATATGATGATTCATTATTATATGAATTATATAATTTGATTTATAAAGTTTAATTTGAGGATTAATCAGCCCATATCATCTAATCTACACTTATGTGTAGTAAATCTGGACCTGGAAAGAAAAATAGGGAAGAAATAGTTAGTGAACCAATTTTAGCATAAAAATTTGTTTTAGAACTCATGTCTGGGTGATTAAGGAATGACTATATTTTCTGCTTAAAAGGATAATAATGTTGCAAATTAAAAATCTGAGAAAATCAACCTGAACAGGGTTGAACGGGTGTCAGGATCAGCTGCACCAAATAATTTTTAATACTTTTTATGCAAGAAATTTTAGTCTGAAAAGTTTAAAGGATATATAAAACATATTGGGTATCACACAAAAAAAATAAAAATTAGGTTTTGATAGGTATAAATATACCCCATAATTTATGTGATTCAGGCTGTCTGAAAAGGGATGCTGCTGTCCAACAGAGTAAAAATACCAGAATAAATAGAAATACTAAATATTTCATCTTGGAAATATTTATTTTGATTAATTCATGTAGTTATTAAGGTATTGTAGAAATTTCAGATAAAAATTACTTGATTTAATATTAATTCAAGATTTTGAGAATTCAGTGTGCGTGAATTTAGCATTATGCATATCTTAAGGAATAAATCAAGATAAATGTTAAATTCTAGATTTTTGGGATGGAATTTAAATTATAATGGGATTTAAACAAGTATCATAAGTGATTATGAGGATTTAACCTATTAAAGGTGGGTTTTAGAAAGGATGGAACTTAGGGTTACGTATAAGACCCGGTTTCCATGTTTTGACGTTGAAAATGATAAATGGATTATGTGAAGTGTTAAAATGTGAAAATGCATAAAGATATGACTGGAACATGTGTATTAGGTTGCTGTTTTAGTAAATACTGTTAATCTCAAATTTTGAGATTATTATATGATACCTAAGTTAGCAACTAAGTGCTTAAAATGAGCACCGATGTGTGAAAAATGAAAATTATGTTAAAAATGGTAAATGGAGGTAATGAACCTCCAAATAATGATTTAATGAATAATTATTACATTTATGCAAGATTACCCTACATAAGGGTATAAAAATGAATGAATGGATGATTTTATATGTATAGGTTATGTGCTAAGTATGAGTACTCAACTTGAAGGACAAGTGGGTCAAGCGAAGTCCAAATGAATTTATGTAGGTTGGAAAACCTAAGGGATTTATGTATTTGAAATTGATGTGAATAAATTAAATATTATTTTCATTTATCTAGGAAAAGGCAAGAAAAAGAATGGAAGAAAAGGATTATAGCGATCTCAGGTATGCAAGCGAACTTTTCAAATCATTTATTTCTCCCTATGTGTTGAAATGAAATATTATGTTATGTTGAAATGTTTATGATTGTGTTTTGACGAATGGGCAAGCATAAGTTTTGAAAATGATGACTATAATGCAAAGCCACAAGTTTTGAAAATGACGACTTTAATGAAAAGTCGTAAGTTTTGAAAAAGGATGGCTTTAAGGAAAAGCCTAAAGGTTTGCTACATAGGAAGCAAGCAATGTTTTTCTAAGATAAATGTTTTTTCACAAGTGTTGTTATGGTTGACAATGCTCTACGTTAATGAAAATTAGTAATTTGCTTATGAGTAAGCAAGTTCTCCCTGATGTTAATTTTAACGGATTTTATATATTTATGTCGATGATTTTAAGAATTTGCTTTTGAGTAAACAAATTCTTTGTGATGTTGTTTTCAAAAGGACTTTATAAGAAAAAGGGAATTTTGCTCTTTTTCATAAAGAAATATATCAAATAAGTTTTGAGTTTTCTTATGATGTCTTTTGATAAATGATTAAGTTTATAAAAGAAAAAGATTAGTTTTCTATGTCATGATATTTAATTATAAATGATAATTTGGACATAGTCCGTATGTTTTGAAATGATATTCAAAAAGTTTTAATTTCCTTTAGATAAGGAAATCTATGATGAAAATGTCTTCAAAAATGTTTATACGAAGGTTGTTGGACAGGATTTAAGGATGATCAACCTCATAGGTGATTTCATAAAATGGTATAATTTCATGTTGCTAAATGGCATGCAAAAGACTGTGCAATTCCCCTTTATGTAAAAATCGTATAATAGATATGTGGACAATAATCTAATTTTTAGGTTGTGGATGGTATAATTGCATAACTTTTGTAAGCAAAAAGCCCTGAAATGGAAACCAAGAAAATATTAGAAAAAAATATGGTTTATGTTTGGAAATCCAAAAGTTTTGAATTTTTTTTATTATAAGGGTTTTTAAGATGTATTGTTTCTCAAACATTTTAAATGTTTATCAAAATATTTTACTTAAAATATTTCTAAAAGAATTTAAGGATGGTCATCCGAAATTTAGATTTTAAATGACAACTTGTTTAAAGTGGGTTTGCTCGCTTTACAAGTTGACACGGACTGCAGTCTGTGATATGTTTTTCAAAAAAGAATTTTTAAAATACAGACTTAGGTCTATAATGGTTTAAGAGGACATGGGTTGCGGTCTGTCGTTCTTTAAAACAAACAGACTGTGGTCCGTCAGGATGATGTATGGTGCACTAGTACAAGAAATAGGCCGGTTGTAGAGCACGATCGTTATGGCCGGGGCCCACTCTACATATAGCCAAGTCGCTAAGGGATGGCAGGAGGCCAGCGGCGCCCTCCCTGAGATGAGAGCAGGTTGAGAGAACAACTGCTTGGATAGCGTGCTGTTAAGTGTGAATTCTCTTCCAAAAGGTAGAGTGATCACTTGCTAAGTGTCACTACTGGATGGAGAGAAATGCATTTTCTTATGTTTTGGTTTTGAAAAGCCCAAAGATTGGGACATGAAAGTATATTTTTATGAAAATTATCCTAAAGATATTTTTATGAAATAATTACCCTAAAAATGGGATGTTTTACACAAAGAGTGTAAATAATAAGGATGAAAGAAAAAGATTTATGCAAATGCTTTTATGAAAGCGGACTATTATTTTATACCTTGTTTGCTATAAACAAGCCCCAAGATGGGGATTATGAAAAGGAATTATGTCAAACTTGGTTTTGGACATAAGAATGTCCATTTCCAAAAGGCTTAAATGGAAAAGTGTTTTAGGACATATGAATGTCCATTGCCAAAGAAAGATATGTCAAAAATGTTTTGAGACATCAAATGTCTCTTGGCTAAAGGATTTTAAAATAAAAAATATTTTTGAACATAGAAATATCCTTTGCCGAGAAAGGCTTATGTGTATGATGTTTTTAGGACATGATAATGTGTGGAACCCTGACAGTATACGCATTGTTTCGACTGTATACGCGTCATTTCGACAATTGTAATTTTTGTAATTATTTTATGAATAAATGAAAATTCATGAATTATATTGATGGATATGTGTATTGGAGATTGAAATAATGCAATTAGGAATTTAACCCCGTTAATAGTGCATGTGAATAGTGCACATGAATAGTAACCAAGAACTAAGACCCGTGATTAAGAGTTAATCACTTGGATTAACTTAATCACAAAAAGACAAAATAGAGATTTAATCACTACAAGACAAAATAGCAATTCTTTTGGATATTTTAATCCAAGTTTGGATTTTTGTGGAAAAATAGAAAAAAATTCATAAATTGCAATCCGGGCGTCGGAATTCGATAAAATTTTTTATGGATGGTTAAAAATTAATGATGGACATGATGAATGGATCAAGATGTGATGAAAATCACAAATCAAATGTCAAGATGAAACGTCAAATGCAAAGTGAAAAAGTAACTTCACTTTTTCATTAATTATGTATTTGACTTTAATTAAAATTAATAAATAAAAATTAAAAAAATTAAATGCAATGCAGAAACATGTCTGGTCGTGCAGGGGGAGTACCATGACCTAATCAATGGTCCAAATTCATCCAAATCACAAATCAAGGGTTTAGATTTAATTAGCTTAAATTTAATTAAATAAAAAAATAAAAAAATAGGTAGAAAATAGGGCTGCAATAGGGTTGATGGAGCAGGCCTAGGGTGGGCAGCACATGGCTCAAAGCATTTTTCAAAATTTAAAAAGAAATACCAATTTATAAATAAATACCTCAAATCTAGGGGGTAAATTCCAAATTTATGAAAAATGGTCCCCTATAAATAGAGGAGCAGGCCATGGACGAAATTCACAACCATCCCAGCTCAAAAATCACTTGAGCAACTTCATTTCCCATCCCCACACGTTTTAGCCTTGAAAAATAGAAGTTAGAGAGAGAAAGTGCGAGAAAAAGAGGCATATCTCCACTTCGGGTAAGTGATTTCTACCCAAATTTCTTTTGGATGTTAAGTAGGGTAAAAAAATGCTTAGATAATTCCTAAGCATGAGAAAATAAGTATAGATATAATTTTTAAATGGAATTGTGCCGAAACATCAAAAATTTGGAGCGAAGATAGGGTATTTGGGAAGATAGCATATGATATGTGAAAATAATGCTTCAAAATTGATAAGTGATGGTTTGGGATGTATGATTATGATAAATATGATGTTGGAATAATGATATATTAATTTTATTATTTTTGGAATTAAGGATTATGCTTAAGTGAATTTATGATGATTTTTAGTATATGGAGAAAATGACTTTTTTGGCCAAGTAAACGATGATAAATTCAAAATATAAAAAATTTCCAATGATATACTAGGCATAAGGTATGTCATGGTATTTTTTATTTTTGGAAAAAATATCAATTTTTAAAACCCATGAACACTAACCACGTCGCTGCGAACAGTAACCACGGATGAATAGTGATTTGCTACAGTATTTGCTACAGTGATCTGCTACAGTGAACAACGTGATTTTGGAGGAAATTTGGAAATTAATATTTGAATATAAGTATGGAATTTTTGAAGAATTTATGGACAAAAATATCTATGTAAAGAAATAATGCCCAAATATTATAAAGCATACATGGGAAGCAGCTTAAATAGAGGAAATGAAATATCCTTTGTCCTTGAATAGGAAAAGAAAAAGAGAAGGTCGAAGACACCTCCTAAGAAGGTAAGCAAGTTATATGTTTTGCAAATTATTTCCAAAATACTTGAAATTGTTTGCAAGTTGCTTTATGAAATTTATTTAAGGTTGGCCATACCTATAACTGCTTTACATGAACTGAAGTTTGTGAAATTGTTTATTAAATGCTTTTTATGAAATTTTTTATGATTTGCAAATATCATGCCGGCATGTGTATGAGAATGAGCATGTGCACGAGGAATAGGCTTTAGTCGAGGTAGTAAGCGGACCGGATGTCCCCCTCGCTATTGCCAAGTCGCTTAATAGGCCCAGGCCAGCGGCGACCTCCCTGAAATGGGAGCATGTATGGGATGGGCGCCTAGCTAGCGTTGCATCCAAAGGAATTTCATGAATGCTATGAATGCATTGCATTTGCATTTTATGAAATGCATGAAAATGATTGAAAAATTATGTATAGCTTGCTTACTGAGTATTATTACTCACCCATGCTTTTTCAACAACAGACAGGAAATGATGATGAAGGCAGCATGCCAAGTGTTATGTAGTTTTTGATATAAATGATGTTTATGTAAACTTTATGTAAAGTCAACGATGATAATTTTGAGATGAAAAGGGAATATTTGTATTCCAATGAAAATGTTTATGGAATAGTTTTTTATCATAACTGTGTTATGTGAAATATATTTCAAATTGGATGAATGATGGGAATTTTCCATGTATTAATGAAAAAAAAAATCCTGCCGTGTGATCAGGGCAGCAATCCTGAGTCACGTTTACCAATCAAAACGATCCCGGAGTATGGCTTCTAGGCACCTCGATTCGGGGCGCCACAGAAGTTGGTATCAGAGCAAGGATTGGTAAATAGGCAGGAGAAGGAGAAAATAAATGATGTTGAAAGGATAAGTTTGATACCACAAAAGTTGGTATCAGAGCATGGATTGGTAAATAGGCAGAAAAGGAAAGAAATGACTAAGCTAGATTATATGAAATCATGATTGATTTATTTATTATTGATGAATATTGATGTTATACTAATAAATGTTTCATGAAGTTAAAAATGCCGCTCACCAGAGCTAGAGCGAGAGCCAACAAAGGAAAGGCCCCGATGGAAGAATAAGTTGATCAAACAAGGGGCGAAGCCAGTAAAAGAACTTATAGGGCTAAATCCGAGGAGCAATCCTCTAGGACCCCCCACGGCGAGAGGAAAGCCCTAGACCTCAAGCAGAGGTCAATATAGAAGAAAGAATTGTTGCGGCTATCGAAAAATCTATGCAGCAATGGACAGCCCAGACTGCTGGGTTATTGCAAGAAATGAGGAACCAGCAAGCCCCACCATCAAGAGGAGATGGGGAAAGACCAGGGCCCTCGGCCAATCCCGGCACGTCAAGGGGAGTGGAGGATAGTCTCCTTGAGGCCGACAGAAAGGCTATCAATGCCTTTCTTGCCCAGCGTCCGCCTAAGTTTGCAGGGGAACCAGACCCCCTCATTGCTGAACAGTGGATCACAGAGATTAAGAAATTATTCAGGATATCACCTTGCAATGATCAGCAGAAAGTATTGTGCGCTACCCACCTACTGGTAAAAGACGCTTATGAATGGTGGGAAACGCTGATGGTCACGATGCCACACCCGGAGCAAGTTACGTGGCAGGAATTTTTGGAAGAATTTAATAAAGAATATCTCCCTGTAGGGCTGCAGAGCCAGAGGGTGATAGAATTTGAAAAACTTTACCAAGGTAGGATGACAGTTACGGAGTATGCCACAAAGTTCAATGCCTTGGTAAGATATGTGCCGTGGATAGCCAATGTGCCGGAAAACAAGGCACAAAGATTCCAAAGGGGATTGAGACCCCAGTTGAGAGAGGGGTTAGCCCCATTATTGATAAAAGATTATGCCTCTAGCATTGAGAGAGCTAGGGCATTAGAAATGGAGTCTATGAGGACTCAGGAGCTTAGGCAAGCTCAAAAACAATTCTTTTCAGCCTCCAAGGAAGGTGAGGCTAATAAATGGAAAAGGGGATTCGCCGAAAAAAAGAAAATCGGTGACCAGACAAAGAGCGCCCCGACTTGCAGAACTTGCCACAAGCGCCACTCAGGCGAATGTTTACAGGGAACGGGGAAATGCTACAAATGTGGCCAAACGGGTCATGTGGCCCGGGATTGCGGGACCGACGAAGCCAAGATAATAAAGTGCTTCAACTGTGGTCAGGTCGGACACATTTCGCCCAATTGTCCGAATAAGCCACAAGGAGCACAAGCTCGAGGGAGGCCGGCCCAGCAAAAAGTCCCCGCCATCGCTAATCGACCCGGTACTGCTGCCAACCCAGTGCGTGTCCAAGCCCTCACCCGAACAAAATCACAAGAGATGGAGGAAAAAGTGATTACAGGTATGATTTACATTTTGGGAAATTCTGCAGTAGCTTTATTTGATTCTGGAGCTACGCATTCATTTATATCATACCAATTCGTAATCACACACGCACTACGGGTAGAGGAAACCAGTAGTACTATACATGTAGAATCCCCAGTATATAGATTGGCAAGTATAAATCAAATATGCAAAGCATGTCCTATCAGGATAGGAACAAAAATATTGGAAGCTGATCTCATCCTATTACCCATGACAGAGTTTGATGTCATATTAGGGATGTATTGGCTAAGTCAATGGGGTGCGACAATTGATTGTAGAAGTAAAAAGGTGCAATTTGAAGCACCGAAAGATGAAATAGAGATCAGTAAAATAAGACAGCCAGAAAACACAATAAGGATGGTATCAGCTATGAAAGTAGCTAAGATGATGCGCCAACAATGTACAGCTTATCTGGTCTCTATAAACACAATAAGAGATGGGGTACCTATGGAACAAATCCCAGTGGTAAAGGAATTTCCAGATATTTTTCCAAAAGAGCTATGTAATTTACCACCGGAAAGGGAGATGGATATGGAAATAGAAATTATTCCAGGGACAGCCCCAATATCTAAGGCCCCATATAGGATGGCACCAGCCGAATTGGCTGAGTTAAAAGTACAAATTCAAGATTTATTAGAAAAGGGGTTTATTAGACCCAGTGCATCACCTTGGGGAGCTCCAGTATTATTTGTAAGGAAAAAGGATGGGAGTTTGAGACTCTGTATTGATTACAGAGAATTGAACAAAGTAACAGTAAAAAATAAGTACCCACTCCCAAGAATAGATGATCTTTTTGATCAGTTAAAAGGAGCTTCTACATTTTCAAAAATTGATTTACAGTCAGGTTGCCACCAGTTGAGGATATGTCCAAAGGACATCCATAAAACAACATTCAGAACAAGATATGGGCATTATGAATTCTTAGTCATGCCATTTGGACTAACGAATGCCCCAGCTATGTTTATGGATATGATGAACAAAATTTTTCGAGAATTTTTAGATCAATTTGTGGTGGTATTCATTGATGATATATTAATTTATTCAAAGACAGATGAAGAACATGAGAAGCATTTAAGGATAGTGTTGGAAATTCTTCGAAGGGAGAAATTATATGCTAAATTAAAAAAATGTGAGTTTTGGTTGAAACAGGTAGCCTTTCTCGGCCACATTATATCCGAGAAGGCAATACAAGTCGATCCTCAAAAGATTGAGGCAATAACAAAGTGGCCACAGCTAACAAATATCACGGAAATAAGAAGTTTCCTAGGGTTAGCTGGCTACTACAGAAGATTTGTGAAAGGATTCTCACAATTGTCAGCTCCACTCACAAAGCTGACAAGGAAAGGAGTTAGGTATGAATGGACACAGGAATGTGAGAATAGCTTCCAGGAATTAAAGAAAAGACTGGTAAAAGCTCCAATTCTAACACTACCTACGGAAAATGAAGGGTTTGTGATCTATAGTGATGCCTCAAAGAAAGGATTAGGATGTGTACTGATGCAAAATGGAAAAGTTATATCATACGCATCTCGGCAACTCAAGCCAAATGAGGTAAACTATCCAACCCATGATTTAGAATTGGCAGCAGTAGTCTTTGCCCTGAAAATTTGGAGACATTATTTATATGGAGTTAAATGTGAGGTCTATACTGATCATAAGAGCCTCAAATATATTTTTACTCAAAAGGAGTTAAATATGAGGCAAAGAAGATGGCTCGAGTTATTAAAGGATTATGACATCGACATTTTATATCATCCAGGCAAAGCCAATGTAGTAGCCGATGCGCTAAGTAGAAATGTTAGCTTAGCACATCTCATCACAAAGGAAGAAGGGCTATTACAAGAGTTGAGACAATTAGAATTAATTGTAAGCCCACCTGGGGTACAAGTTAGATTGTCTCAATTACAAATCCAGTCAAATTTATTTGAGCAAATTAAAATGGCTCAACAAGAAAATGGGGATTTCAAGAATTATGTGGAGAAAATGATTAAGAAAAATCCTAGTGAATACATACAAGATGAACATGGGATTTACAGATATAAGGGTCGCCTATGTATACCCAATCAAGAGGAAGTAAAGAAACAGATATTGAAAGAAGCACATTTCTCTCCATTTTCGATGCATCCAGGTAGCACCAAGATGTATCAAGACATTAAGAAGATGTATTGGTGGAATAATATAAAGAGAGAAATTGCTGAATATGTGGCTAAGTGCCTAACATGTTAAAGGGTTAAGGCTGATCATCAAAAAACCCCTGGAAAATTACAGTCGCTAGAAATTCCAGAATGGAAATGGGATGATATTACTATGGATTTTATTGAAGGGTTGCCAAGAACCCATAATGGAAATGATGCTATATGGGTCATAGTAGATAGATTATCAAAGGTAGCTCATTTCCTAGCCATCAAGAAAAATTTTACTGCTGAGCGACTGGCCAAAATTTATTATAAGGAGATAGTGAGATTGCATGGAGTACCTAAGTCAATATTTTCTTATCGAGATTCCAGTTTTACATCTCGATTTTGGAAAAGTTTACATCAAACCTTAGGTACACAGCTGAAATTCAGCACAGCATTTCATCCTCAAACTGATGGGCAAACAGAAAGGGCAAATCAAATAGTAGAGGATATGCTAAGGATGTGCACAGTAGAATTTGGAGGATCGTGGGATGAATATTTGGCTATGGCAGAATTTGCTTATAATAACAGTTATCAAGCAAGTATTCAAATGGCCCCATTTGAAGCTTTATATGGATGAAAATGCAGAACTCCTCTAAACTGGGATGAAGTGGGAGAAAGAAAATTAGCTCCAGACCTCTCAAAGAGAATGGCGGAAAAAGTTCAAGTGATTCGCCAGTGTATACTCACAGCCTAGAGCAGGCAAAAGAGTTACACCGATTGCAAAAGAAGGGATTTAAATATCCAAGTTGGGGATCACGTATTTGTTAAGGTAACGCCATTCAAAGGAGTCACCCGGTTTGGAAAGAGGGGAAAATTAAACCCAAGATATGTTGGGCCCTTTGAAGTTTTGGAAAAGATAGGCAATCTAGCCTATAAAATAGCTCTGCCACCAGCCCTCAGTGTCATCCACAATGTGTTTCACATCTCCATGCTCAGGAAATATGTTTCAGATCCAACCCATGTGTTGATAGCGGAAAATTTGCCAATACAAGAACACTTGAACTATGAGGAGAGACCAATCAAGATACTGGATTTCAAGATCAAGAAGCTTCAGAACAGAGAAATTGAGTATGTAAAGGTTCAATGGAATCAATATTCAGAATCCGAAGCCACATGGGAGTTACGGGAAGAAGTTGAAAGAAAGTACCCTCAATTATTCAAAGAAAAATAGGTTTCGGGACGAAACCTATTGTAAGGGGGGGAGAATTGTGGAACCCTGACAGTATACGCGTTGTTTCGACTGTATACGCGTCATTTCGACAATTGTAATTTTTGTAATTATTTTATGAATAAATGAAAATTCATGAATTATATTGATGGATATGTGTATTGGAGATTGAAATAATGCAATTAGGAATTTAACCCCGTTAATAGTGCATGTGAATAGTGCACGTGAATAGTAACCAAGGACTAAGACCCGTGATTAAGAGTTAATCACTTGGATTAACTTAATCACAAAAAGACAAAATAGAGATTTAATCACTACAAGACAAAATAGCAATTCTTTTGGATATTTTAATCCAAGTTTGGATTTTTGTGGAAAAATAGAAAAAAATTCATAAATTGCAATCCGGGCGTCGGAATTCGATGAAATTTTTTATGGATGGTTAAAAATTAATGATGGACATGATGAATGGATCAAGATGTGATGAAAATCACAAATCAAATGTCAAGATGAAACGTCAAATGCAAAGTGAAAAAGTAACTTCACTTTTTCATTAATTATGTATTTGACTTTAATTAAAATTAATAAATAAAAATTAAAAAAATTAAATGCAATGCAGAAACATGTCAGGTCGTGCAGGGGGAGTAGCATGACCAAATCAATGGTCCAAATTCATCCAAATCACAAATCAAGGGTTTAGATTTAATTAGCTTAAATTTAATTAAATAAAAAAATAAAAAAATAGGTAGAAAATAGGGCTGCAATAGGGTTGATGGAGCAGGCCTAGGGTGGGCAGCACATGGCTCAAAGCATTTTTCAAAATTTAAAAAGAAATACCAATTTATAAATAAATACCTCAAATCTAGGGGGTAAATTCCAAATTTATGAAAAATGGTCCCCTATAAATAGAGGAGCAGGCCATGGACGAAATTCACAACCATCCCAGCTCAAAAATCACTTGAGCAACTTCATTTCCCATCCCCACACGTTTTAGCCTTGAAAAATAGAAGTTAGAGAGAGAAAGTGCGAGAAAAAGAGGCATATCTCCACTTCGGGTAAGTGATTTCTACCCAAATTTCTTTTGGATGTTAAGTAGGGTAAAAAAATGCTTAGATAATTCCTAAGCATGAGAAAATAAGTATAGATATAATTTTTAAATGGAATTGTGCCGAAACATCAAAAATTTGGAGCGAAGATAGGGTATTTGGGAAGATAGCATATGATATGTGAAAATAATGCTTCAAAATTGATAAGTGATGGTTTGGGATGTATGATTATGATAAATATGATGTTGGAATAATGATATATTAATTTTATTATTTTTGGAATTAAGGATTATGCTTAAGTGAATTTATGATGATTTTTAGTATATGGAGAAAATGACTTTTTTGGCCAAGTAAACGATGATAAATTCAAAATATAAAAAATTTCCAATGATATACTAGGCATAAGGTATGTCATGGTATTTTTTATTTTTGGAAAAAATATCAATTTTTAAAACCCATGAACACTAACCACGTCGCTGCGAACAGTAACCACGGATGAATAGTGATTTGCTACAGTATTTGCTACAGTGATCTGCTACAGTGAACAACGTGATTTTGGAGGAAATTTGGAAATTAATATTTGAATATAAGTATGGAATTTTTGAAGAATTTATGGACAAAAATATCTATGTAAAGAAATAATGCCCAAATATTATAAAGCATACATGGGAAGCAGCTTAAATAGAGGAAATGAAATATCCTTTGTCCTTGAATAGGAAAAGAAAAAGAGAAGGTCGAAGACACCTCCTAAGAAGGTAAGCAAGTTATATGTTTTGCAAATTATTTCCAAAATACTTGAAATTGTTTGCAAGTTGCTTTATGAAATTTATTTAAGGTTGGCCATACCTATAACTGTTTTACATGAACTGAAGTTTGTGAAATTGTTTATTAAATGCTTTTTATGAAATTTTTTATGATTTGCAAATATCATGCCGGCATGTGTATGAGAATGAGCATGTGCACGAGGAATAGGCTTTAGTCGAGATAGTAAGCGGACCGGATGTCCCCCTCGCTATTGCCAAGTCGCTTAATAGGCCCAGGCCAGCGGCGACCTCCCTGAAATGGGAGCATGTATGGGATGGGCGCCTAGCTAGCGTTGCATCCAAAGGAATTTCATGAATGCTATGAATGCATTGCATTTGCATTTTATGAAATGCATGAAAATGATTGAAAAATTATGTATAGCTTGCTTACTGAGTATTATTACTCACCCATGCTTTTTCAACAACAGACAAGAAATGATGATGAAGGCAGCATGCCAAGTGTTATGTAGTTTTTGATATAAATGATGTTTATGTAAACTTTATGTAAAGTCAACGATGATAATTTTGAGATGAAAAGGGAATATTTGTATTCCAATGAAAATGTTTATGGAATAGTTTTTTATCATAACTGTGTTATGTGAAATATATTTCAAATTGGATGAATGATGGGAATTTTCCATGTATTAATGAAAAAAAAAAAATCCTGAGTCACGTTTACCAATCAAAATGATCTCGGAGTAAGGCTTCTAGGCACCTCGATTCGGGGCGCCACATAATGTCCTTCTCTGAAAGGAGTTATGAGGAAAATATTTTGGATGTGAAACGTCCACTAATGAAAGATGATTTTATGTAAATGTCTTTCAACATTAGAAATGTTCATATAAGCCTAAAAGAAATTAATTAAAGAGGGTAAAACGTATATGTTTTACCTTAACAAGCCCACACGTGGCTTGTAAATGATTTTAAGAATGATATTTTACGAAAATGTTCAAGGACATGGAACTGTCCTTATAAACAAGAATTTTATGATAATGTTTTAGGACATATATCTGTCCTCAAGTAAAAAGGTGTTCAAGATGTTTAAAAAAAGGTTTTAAAGGAAGCCTTGCCCTTAAAACATAAAATGATTGTTTACTGAGTTGTCAGTAACGTTTTGTTTTCTCAAACCTTAGACAAGTACCGGGAAACTCAAGAGGATGCAAATTTAAGCAATAAAGGAAAGGTACGTGATGGTAGCCATGTGGGCTATAAGGAATGGAATGTGATAGCCTGGTTAAAGATCCAAGGTATGTTGAAGTATATGTGAACTTATGTAGAATTATAATTTCTATGTGATCCAATGCTTGTATGGATGTATGTATGAAATGTAAATGTTATTGTAGAGAAGCATGACGAGATGTTATAAATGAAATATGAAATGTATTACAAGTGTATTGCCGCTTGTATGATGTATGATGTTGATTGTAAAGAAGCAATTGATGAATAAATTGAAAAGAAAAATTTTGGACGAGTTTCAAATAAAGAACCCTCCGTGTGATCAAGGCAACAATCCTGATTCACATTTACCAATCAATAAGGTCTTGAGGTAAGAAAGTGACGTCTCAGTTTGGGGCGCCACAGAAGTTGGTATCAGAGCAAGGATTGGTAAACAGGTGTAAGAAGGAGAAAATAAAGGATGATAAAAGGATAGGTCTGATGCAACAGATGTTGGTATCAGAGCATGGATTGGTAAATAGGCGTGGTAAGAAAAGATTTGATATCACAAAGATGATATTTCAGCAAGGATTGATAGATAGATATAGAAGAAAAATGAAAAATAATGAAAAAGATAGATTGAGATTATAGGACATATACGATATGTATTGTCTTATATTGTGCGTCATTATGACACAAAATATGGTTATTTGAGGAAATATAGCTGGTTTGCTATGTTTCATGATGTAGATAGTATATGAAGAAAAAAAATGATACGCAATGATATAACTATTTAAGGAAATATAGCCGGTATGCTATGTTTCATAATATAGATGATATATGAAGGAAAAATAATATGAGGACAACGAAATGAAGAAGGAGGTAGGAGAATTTAAGAAAAGACAAAGGATAGAAGGGAATAAGAACAGCTGATGGGTTATGGAACCCTACATAGACACCCCCCTTACCTAAGTTAAACTATACCTCACATAAGATAGCACATGACTGTGCTATATGATACATATGTTTAAGGTATAGAGTCATGGTGATATATAGAAGGCATCTAGCAGTCTTATGATAGGCACCAAGGTCCCAACTTTCCAAGTGATTTTTGGTCTAGAGTTATGTTCATGATAAAATAACAGATTATGCAGATATAATCTGTATGTGTACGGAAAAGCAACCTTACACTATGAAAGATAAAGATAGAAATGAGAAAGGAAGGGAAAAAATGAGTTTTCCTTTGATTTTTATGAATGTATTATGTTTGATGTTATGAAAATATAAATGCATTTGATTTCATTCAAACGCTAAGTATATATATAAAAAGGGAAAGATCATTGATCTTTCTAGATTATAAAATTTATTATGAATGATGATTCTATGATCAGAAATGATCATATTGGCTATGTATGATATTAATGAATATTATGATAAGAAATGCTATTGACATAATTTTATGTGTTGCATTTTACAACATGCCTATCATCTTAGTTTTGAACAAGGGAAAGACATTTGCAGATATGAGTCAACAGGAAAGAAGAGAAGCCAGTAGCAAATCTAAAACGACCAGGACAAGTGAGTCCATGAACTCGTCAATGACGGACTACTATGAACCCTAAGTCAAAGGATTGGAGGTGTTACTGCTATAAGAATACCTCACAGGTAGAAAGAGTAGTGGAAAGGATAACTGCAACTGTAAAAAGAGCTGTGCAATAGGCCGCCCAAGATTGCATAGCCCAAGCAACAGGAGTAATACGAGGTCTTTGGGAAAAGCCCAACAGGACCAATTAGATGAAGGTGGAAATGATGGACCGGTACAAGTAATAAATTTTTACCAAGTACCCAAACCTTTAAGTGTTGATAAAAGTAAAATAGAAATTAATGGGAAGGTTATTAATGCCTTTCTAGCTCAGTATCCACCTAAGTTCTCAGGCAAATCAAATTTTATACAAGCTGAGCAGTGAATGATTGAACCCAAGAACATGTTCAAGGTTTGAACATGTAATCTTATGTAATGTCCAAAGCATTGATTGACAATGCTTGTGAGTGATAGGAAACCCAAATGGCTATTATGCCATAATCAAAGAAGGTAATTTGGAAGAATTGATAAGAAATATCTTCCAATAGGACACCAGGATATAATACATGTTGGTAATGAACATGTACAATTAGGGCAAGGATAACTTGCCACTAAAGATTAAGGAGCCTGGTGTAGGGAAATAAAAGAGTAAGAAAGGCCAACTCAACCGATAGCTATAGTTGATAGGAAATTTCTGCAAATTATTACAGAAAAATATAACAAAACATGTTTAGTTAGCATGTATGGAAGAAAAAAAAAGGAAATTCCATATATGATATCACAAAAGTTGGTATCATGTAGCATAGTAAGAGAGGGTAGATAGATGAAGAAAAACGAAGGCAATAATAATTGCTGGAATTCTTTTCAATTCCGATGTGATTGAAAGATAGGTATGAGAGAGATAATTTTTCTATGATGTTCATAAGGAATGAGATTAGAAAAAATGATAAGAACCCCTACTAGTTATGGAAACTGGAAAGGGAGATGAGGAAGAAAATATTTTAGACTGATTTAGTACTGGTATTCCTAATAGATAGTCTACGATCGTAAAACCTAGTTGTAAACAATATGAAATTGTTGGTCCCGAGTTAATGGCAATTACCCAAGAGGGGAGGGGTGAATTGGGTATTATGAAAATTTAAAACTTAAACAGAAACTTTTACCCCGGATTAATCTAGTCCCCTTTATGAAGAAACAAAATGGTATGCAATATAATGTAGAGAGCAGAAATAGAAATTAACACACAAGATTTTATAGTGGTTCGGGCAACCTCCCTACTCCACTCTTCCAAGCTCACACCTCTTGTGACTTGGGTTCCACTATGTATTCCACGAATACAACTAGAGTCTCTACTCTCTTCTAGATTCTAGCTCTAGGAGGCATATACAACCAGAGCCTCTGCTCTCTTCTAGATTCAAGCTCTAGGGGGCATATACAATTAACACAAGTAGGTGATGAGTTACACTCCAATCACAACTCTACTTGCAACGTCTTGGTTTCAATCACCAAACTTAAACCAAGCACTAAAACAATAAATAGTGTAAGAATAAAGAAGATCTACACTTTACTGAGTTGTGTAGCAAGTTTCAGCTTGAGGAAGAATCAGTAGGAGCAATCGATTGTGTTTCGTTGAACCAAATCGCAACTTTGAAGCTTGTTCTTCCTTTGAAAGTGTATAGATCACTCAAATTTAGAGAAAAGCAAATAAGGACTCTTGCTTGCACTTCTTTTCTCTCTTTAGACACTTTCTTGTGTGTAACCACGTTTGCTTGAGTGTCTATTTATAGAGGAGGGAAGATTTTGAACGTTATACAAGTGGTTGGCGCGCAATAAATGTTCCAACGTTCAAAAATTCGAACGTTACTATCCCAAGTCGCATGTGGAGTCGACTTCGTCTGCGACTTCGCCCGAGTCGCATGCTGGAGTCGACTTCGTGTGCGACTTCGGCAGCTCTTCAGTTTCCAAGTCTGAGTTTTGGGTCGACTTGGTTTCAGACTTTGCCTCAAGTCGATCTTGGAGTCGACTTGGGATGCGACTTGACTAGTTTTTGTGCCAAAACAGTTTGATCCTTGTTGATTCACCTCTTATTTGCTTAACTACTTTCCTTCAATAATAGAAACATTATTTTCATTCTGGATTGGCTTCAAATCTTGCAAACCTTGTGATTCTTGGAGAACTTGAAAACTTGTATGGTCAAATCTTCTTTGATTTGGAATGAATTCATGTGCCTTGCTTGCTTTAAAATTATATTAGTCTTCATATCTTGAGTTGTCTTCATCTTGAAATGAGCTTGAGCTTTTGACTTGGACTTGAAAAACTCAAGTCGATCTTGGGGTCGACTTCGTCTATGACTTCGCCCAAGTCGCATGCTGGAGTCGACTTCGACTGCGACTTCAGAATGTTCTGTCTCAAAATCAACGCTGGAAGGAAATGTGTATCTTCAAGTCGATACTGGAGTCAACTTCGTTTGCGACTTGGCTTCTACGTCGCAAGTGGAGTCGACTTCGACTGCGACTTCAGCTTTTCACCTTCCAAATTCAAATCTGTCCATCAGGTACATGTTGAAGTCGAATGTGGAGTCGACTTCGAGATCGACTTCACCCTAAGTCGAAGTCCGAGTCGACTTGGGAATCGACTTGGCTGATTTTCATTCCTTAAGACATTCATCACACTCATTAGTAATCAATTTATACTCAAATTTGAATTTGTTAATCATCAAAACTTATGCTTTGGTTAATTTTGTTTTGTTTTAACTATTATTTCCAACAATCTCCCCCTTTTTGATGATTGACAAAACTAATTTGAGTTTGTACCTTTCAAGAAAATCACGTTCATATAGTTTCCAAAATAGAACATCAAATATCTTTCAAATAGAGCATGAAACAAACATTTGAGCATAAAACATATTTCATATCATCATGATTCATAAAGATTACAATGTAAAGCAAAAAGAAAACCTGATGCAAGCTACCCAACCCAAAAAACCTATCTCATGTCTTAAAACTCACTCAAAACAAACTCTATCCTATCTCCCCCTTTTTTCAATCACTCAAAATGAGATTCAATTACCAAGGATTTGGTGAATTGAAATTTGGAAATGGGATATGAAGATTGAGTAGGTTTGACGGGTCGAACATGAGCAGACGAGTAGAAGGATGAAATAGGTGCGGGGGTTGGATCTCGATGAACTGATCCGGATTCAAATGGATCTAGTTCAGGTATGGGTTGATTACGATGACGCCCAGATGCGAGATGGTACCGGATAGTGCGCATTTCCTGATCGATACGATCTTATCGGGAATGCATGTCCATGATGGCTGTGAGGACTCCAGAGATGAGACTGGTAACTCTGTTTTCCTATTGACCCATTTCATCTCGTAAGGTAGCTATTTCATCTCGAATGGTCTGTAGAGTTATGTCCTGATATGATGGTTGAGGTGCCGGATCTGGAATGGCTGATCCCTGTGGAGAAAAGGATCCAAGTGACATGGGAGAAGCTGGCTCCTCAGGGATATCCTGTGGTGGATCCGGTTGGGCTTCTAGAGGCTGCTCCCCCTCAGTATGTGCTCGTCTTTCCTCTTCAAGAGCTTCTGCTTCGGCCCTGAGTTCATGCACATTGATCTTCATTCTCTGGATCAATGCCTTATTGATTGCATTAGTGGATTTTAGTACTTCGAAGGGCTCGCCTTCAATATCCACTTCAAAATGCTCAAGAATCTTCGTGATCCAGGTGCCGTAGGGTAGAACTCCCCGTGGATTGTCCTTTCTGCAGCTGAGGGCTTCAATGAACAAATGGGGAAGACTGACTTTTACCCTGTTCATGATTTTCCATAGAATCCCAGCTTCTTGAGGGTTCAGTTGATTCCGTCCTCCACCCTTAGGGTAGATGCAGTGGGCTATCAACAGACATAGAACCCGTAGCCTTGAAGACAGATCCATGTAATGCAGAAACTTGATCCCTGGATGATATTTATTGCTCCGAGTGAGCTGATTATATATCTGATCAAGTGAGAGGTCTGCAGGGAGTGGCTCATCTTCATGCGGAACCTCGAGTATCTGTCCGATGTTGATCATTGCTCATTCCAAATTTGGAGTTACTCCAACTCCAAAGAACATGTTAACTCCTTTTACAAAACTGCTATAGTATTCCTCATCCCATAAATAATAGAAAATCCTGGTTAGATCCGGATAGACTCTTTCATCTTCCTTTAGCAGCTTGGTCCAACCTTGAAATTCCAATAGATCTTCTATATCTGACCCATAATCTTTTAGAAACTTGAAATCAATTATTTTAGGAATGAATACCTTCCTCTCGTAGAAGTGTTTGTAGAACCGACTGTGCTGGAGTTCGGTTTTGAAGTACGTAGTCAGCATCTTCAACACTTGAGCTTTCCCAGCTATGTTCCCTTTCCTTCTTGCTCCGGATTGAGTGTTGTGTGAGGTTTGGGGTTGTTCCTCACTACTAGCTGTTGTTGAAGGAGTTTCAGTTTGAAAACGCACTCGGCGGCCAGTGGAGGTGGATGGTTCTTCCCTGGCTCACTTTGAAGAAGTACGTTATCTCCTAGGCACTTCGTCTTCAGTATGAGTTGCATGAGATGTAGACTTTCTAGGAACAGGTTTGAGATAGGGTTTTGAGACAGCTAACTTGGGAGGTCTAGTCTTTGGAGTCATTGGTTTTGGATTTTAGAGAGGTAAAAAGAGAGAGACTGAGGTGAAGAGAAGGAGATAGGCAAATGAGAGAGTTAATGAGACAGAGATGAGACTGAGACAGAGAGATTTAAGCTGAGAGAGATAGAATGAGAGAGAAACTGAGAGGGAGTGAAAGAGAGCGAGAGGCTGTGGCAGATAGGAAGAGAAAGAGAGAGAGATTGAGGCAGTCGCCGGAGAGAGAGATGATGCGCTGGAGAGAAAATGCCGGAAAGAGATGGAATTTCGGAGAGAAAGAGACAGTCGCTGGAGAGAAAATGAGAGAAAGAGATGGTTGCCGGAGAGAAAAGAATCTCTGGAAGGAAGAGAGGAGCGGGGAAAATGAGAAGAAGAGGAAGAAGAAAGAAAGAAGAGGGGAGAAGGCGGACGGTCGCGCGCGCGGAGTCGACTTCACATCTCCCAAGTCGACTTCACTGGAGTCGACTTGGCTTTCCCAGAGTTGACTTGACTCATCGACTTGACCTTTTTCAGATTTGATTTTCTTGTATAATTTTCCTTAATTTAATTCAATCATTCCCATTTCATTTCTAATTTTATAAAATGATTCCTTTGCTAATGGCTTGGTAAAAATGTCAGCAACTTGTTCCTTAGTTTTCACATATTCCAAACAAATATCATGATTTTCAACATGTTCTCGAATAAAATGATGTCTTACATCTATATGCTTGGTTCTTGAATGCAATACTGGATTCTTTGTCAAACATATAGCACTTGTGTTGTCACATCTAATAGGAATATTGTAATAATCAATGTCATAGTCTTTTAATTGTTGCTTCATCCAAAGTAGTTGGGCACAACAGCTTCCGGCAGCTATATATTCGGCTTCTGAAGTAGATAGAGCAACACTGGTTTGTTTCCTTGAATACCATGAAACCGATGTATTTCCAAGAAATTGACAGGTTCCACTAGTACTTTTTTTATCTACTTTGTAGCCGGCAAAATCCGCATCCGAGTAGCCGATTAAGTCAAAAGTTGACCCCTTTGGATACCATAGTCCAAGATTAGTAGTATTTATCAAATATTTAAAAATTCTTTTTACAGCCAATAGATGTGATTCTTTAGGACATGCTTGGAATCTAAAACACATACAAACACTAAACAAAATATATGGTCTAAAAACAGTTAAATACAACAATGATCCTATCATACTTCTATAAAGCTTTTGATCGATACATTTACCGTTTTCGTCCGTGTCGATCTTGATTGTAGAACTCATTGGAGTATTTGCTCCTTTTGTAGTGCGCCCCACAAAGCTGGAAAATCTAGCTCATATCCTAGGTGCACGTTCACATGTGCAAAGGGTTGAGGAGAGAGAAAAATGCTAAGGGGAAAAACCCCCAAGCAAGGCAAGCACATTCCATTTTTTTTTCCAGCAGCATGAGGAGCAAGAAAGGGAGGAAAATAGGAGAAAAAGAGAAGGGAAAATGGAGAAGAAGAATGGGATTCAAGCTAGGAAAAATGGAGTCCAAGTTTGATCCAATACATGTAAGTATATCCTTGATTTTGGGTTGAAAATCATAACTGAAATTTTCTTAAATCCTATGTGATGTTGCTGTTTTGATGTTTAATCACAATTATATGATGATTCATGATTATATGAATTATATAAGTTGATTTATAAAGTTTAATTTGAGGATTA
>JASFXW010000128.1:0-128777 GCA_030490835.1 Annona cherimola | reverse complement strand
CTCCAAAAATGGCCCTACACGTCGTATAATGTAATAAAATTTTATATAATCATTTATTCATATAAATAACTTGCTTTTGATGGTTTAGATCTTGAAAAAACTGCTCTGCAACTACACCGGAACAGTGGTGCCGTTACTTCAAAAATGGCCCTACACGTGTTATAATGTAATAAAATTTTATATAATCATTTATCCATATAAATAACATGCTTTTGATGGTTTAGATCTTGAAAAAACTGCTCTGCAACTACACCGGAACAGTGGTGCGGTTGCTCCAAAAATGGCCCTACACGTATTATAATGTAATAAAATTTTATATAATCATTTATTCATATAAATAACATGCTTTTGATGGTTTAGATCTTGAAAAAACTGCTCTGCAACTACACCGGAACAGTGGTGCGGTTACTCCAAAAATGGCCCTACACGTAGTATAATGTAATAAAATTTTATATAATCATTTATTCATATAAATAACATGCTTTTGATGGTTTAGATCTTGAAAAAACTCCTCTGCAACTACACCGGAATAGTGGTGCCGTTACTTCAAAAATGGCCCTACACGTGTTATAATGTAATAAAATTTTATATAATCATTTATCCATATAAATAACATGCTTTTGATGGTTTTGATCTTGAAAAAACTGCTCTGCAACTACACCGGAACAGTGGTGCGGTTGCTGCAAAAAAGGCCCTACACGTATTATAATGTAATAAAATTTGATTTAATCATTTATCCATATAAATAACATGCTTTTGATGGTTTAGATCTTGAAAAAACTGCTCTTCAACTACACCGGAACAGTGGTGTTGTTACTCCAAAAATGGCCCTACACGTATTATAATGTAATAAAATTTTATATAATCATTTATTCATATAAATAACTTGCTTTTGATGGTTTAGATCTTGAAAAAACTGCTCTGCAACTCCACCGGAACAGTGGTGCCGTTACTTCAAAAATGGCCCTACACGTGTTATAATGTAATAAAATTTTATATAACTATTTATCCATATAAATAACATGCTTTTGATGGTTTAGATCTTTAAAAAATTGCTCTGCAACTACACCGGAACAGTGGTGCGGTTACTGCAAAAAAGGCCCTACACGTATTATAATGTAATAAAATTTTATATAATCATTTATCCATATAAATAACATTCTTTTGATGGTTTAGATCTTGAAAAAATTTCTCTGCAACTACACCGGAACAGTGGTGCGGTTACTCCAAAAATGGCCCTACACGTATTATAATGTAATAAAATTTTATATAATCATTTATTCATATAAATAACTTGCTTTTGATGATTTAGATCTTGAAAAAACTGCTCTGCAACTACACCGGAACAGTGGTGCCGTTACTGCAAAAAAGGCCCTACACGTATTATAATGTAATAAAATTTTATATAATCATTTATCCATATAAATAACATCCTTTTGATGGTTTAGATCTTGAAAAAATTGCTCTGCAACTACACCGGAACAGTGGTGCGGTTACTCAAAAAATGGCCCTACACGTATTATAATGTAATAAAATTTTATATAATCATTTATTCATATAAATAACTTGCTTTTGATGGTTTAGATCTTGAAAAAACTGCTCTGCAACTACACCGGAACAGTGGTGCGGTTACTGCAAAAAAGGCCCTACACGTATTATAATGTAATAATATTTTATATAATCATTTATCCATATAAATAACATGCTTTTGATGGTTTAGATCTTGAAAAAACTGCTCTGCAACTACACCGGAACAGTGGTGCGGTTGCTGCAAAAAAGGCCCTACACGTATTATAATGTAATAAAATTTGATTTAATCATTTATCCATATAAATAACATGCTTTTGATGGTTTAGATCTTGAAAAAACTGCTCTTCAACTACACCGGAACAGTGGTGTTGTTACTCCAAAAATGGCCCTACACGTATTATAATGTAATAAAATTTTATATAATCATTTATTCATATAAATAACTTGCTTTTGATGGTTTAGATCTTGAAAAAACTGCTCTGCAACTCCACCGGAACAGTGGTGCCGTTACTTCAAAAATGGCCCTACACGTGTTATAATGTAATAAAATTTTATATAACTATTTATCCATATAAATAACATGCTTTTGATGGTTTAGATCTTTAAAAAATTGCTCTGCAACTACACCGGAACAGTGGTGCGGTTACTGCAAAAAAGGCCCTACACGTATTATAATGTAATAAAATTTTATATAATCATTTATCCATATAAATAACATTCTTTTGATGGTTTAGATCTTGAAAAAATTGCTCTGCAACTACACCGGAACAGTGGTGCGGTTACTCCAAAAATGGCCCTACACGTATTATAATGTAATAAAATTTTATATAATCATTTATTCATATAAATAACTTGCTTTTGATGGTTTAGATCTTGAAAAAACTGCTCTGCAACTACACCGGAACAGTGGTGCAGTTACTGCAAAAAAGGCCCTACACGTATTATAATGTAATAAAATTTTATTTAATCATTTATCCATATAAATAACATCCTTTTGATGGTTTAGATCTTGAAAAAATTGCTCTGCAACTACACCGGAACAGTGGTGCGGTTACTCAAAAAATGGCCCTACACGTATTATAATGTAATAAAATTTTATATAATCATTTATTCATATAAATAACTTGCTTTTGATGGTTTAGATCTTTAAAAAACTGCTCTGCAACTACACCGGAACAGTGGTGCGGTTACTGCAAAAAAGGCCCTACACGTATTATAATGTAATAATATTTTATATAATCATTTATCCATATAAATAACATGCTTTTGATGGTTTAGATCTTGAAAAAACTGCTCTGCAACTACACCGGAACAGTGGTGCTGTTACTCCAAAAATGGCCCTACACGTATTATAATGTAATAAAATTTTATATAATTATTTATTCATATAAATAACTTGCTTTTGATGGTTTAGATCTTGAAAAAACTGCTCTGCAACTACACCGGAACAGTGGTGCCGTTACTTAAAAAATGGCCCTACACGTGTTATAATGTAATAATATTTTATATAATCATTTATCCATATAAATAACATGCTTTTGATGGTTTAGATCTTTAAAAAACTGCTCTGCAACTACACCGGAACAGTGGTGCGGTTACTGCAAAAAAGGCCCTACACGTATTATAATGTAATAAAATTTTATATAATCATTTATCCATATAAATAACATCCTTTTGATGGTTTAGATCTTGAAAAAATTGCTCTGCAACTACACCGGAACAGTGGTGCGGTTACTCCAAAAATGACCCTACATGTATTATAATGTAATAAAATTTTATATAATCATTTATACATATAAATAACTTGCTTTTGATGCTTTTGATCTTGAAAAAACTGCTCTGCAACTACAGCGGAACAGTGGTGCCGTTATTTCAAAAATGGCCCTACACGTGTTATAATCTAATAAAATTTTATATAATTATTTATCCATATAAATAACATGCTTTTGATGGTTTAGATCTTAAAAAAACTGCTCTGCAACTACACCGGAACAGTCGTGCGGTTACTCCAAAAATGGCCCTACACGACTTATAACGTAATAAAATTTTATATAATCATTTATCCATATAAATAACATGCTTTGATGGTTTAGATCTTTAAAAAACTGCTCTGCAACTACACCGGAACAGTGGTGCGGTTACTCCAAAAATGGCCCTACACGTATTATAATGTAATAAAATTTTATATAATCATTTATCCATATAAATAACATGCTTTTGATGGTTTAGATCTTGAAAAAACACCTCTGCAACTACACCGGAACAGTGGTGCCGTTACTTCAAAAATGGCCCTACACGTGTTATAATGTAATAAAATTTTATATAATCATTTATCCATATAAATAACATGCTTTTGATGGTTTAGATCTTGAAAAAACTGCTCTGCAACTACACCGGAACAGTGGTGCGGTTGCTCGAAAAATGGCCCTACACGTATTATAATGTAATAAAATTTTATATAATCATTTATCCATATAAATAACATGCTTTTGATGGTTTAGATCTTGAAAAAACTGCTCTGCAACTACACCGGAACAGTGGTGCGGTTACTCCAAAAATGGCCCTACACGTATTATAATGTAATAAAATTTTATATAATCATTTATTCATATAAATAACTTGCTTTTGATGGTTTAGATCTTGAAAAAACTGCTCTGCAACTACACCGGAACAGTGGTGCGGTTACTGCAAAAAAGGCCCTACACGTATTATAATGTAATAATATTTTATATAATCATTTATCCATATAAATAACATGCTTTTGATGGTTTAGATCTTGAAAAAACTGCTCTGCAACTACACCGGAACAGTGGTGCTGTTACTCCAAAAATGGCCCTACACGTATTATAATGTAATAAAATTTTATATAATTATTTATTCATATAAATAACTTGCTTTTGATGGTTTAGATCTTGAAAAAACTGCTCTGCAACTACACCGGAACAGTGGTGCCGTTACTTAAAAAATGGCCCTACACGTGTTATAATGTAATAATATTTTATATAATCATTTATCCATATAAATAACATGCTTTTGATGGTTTAGATCTTTAAAAAATTGCTCTGCAACTACACCGGAACAGTGGTGCGGTTACTGCAAAAAAGGCCCTACACGTATTATAATGTAATAAAATTTTATATAATCATTTATCCATATAAATAACATTCTTTTGATGGTTTAGATATTGAAAAAATTGCTCTGCAACTACACCGGAACAGTGGTGCGGTTACTCCAAAAATGGCCCTACACGTATTATAATGTAATAAAATTTTATATAATCATTTATTCATATAAATAACTTGCTTTTGATGGTTTAGATCTTGAAAAAACTGCTCTGCAACTACACCGGAACAGTGGTGCAGTTACTGCAAAAAAGGCCCTACACGTATTATAATGTAATAAAATTTTATATAATCATTTATCCATATAAATAACATCCTTTTGATGGTTTAGATCTTGAAAAAATTGCTCTGCAACTACACCGGAACAGTGGTGCGGTTACTCAAAAAATGGCCCTACACGTATTATAATGTAATAAAATTTTATATAATCATTTATTCATATAAATAACTTGCTTTTGATGGTTTAGATCTTGAAAAAACTGCTCTGCAACTACACCGGAACAGTGGTGCGGTTACTGCAAAAAAGGCCCTACACGTATTATAATGTAATAATATTTTATATAATCATTTATCCATATAAATAACATGCTTTTGATGGTTTAGATCTTGAAAAAACTGCTCTGCAACTACACCGGAACAGTGGTGCTGTTACTCCAAAAATGGCCCTACACGTATTATAATGTAATAAAATTTTATATAATTATTTATTCATATAAATAACTTGCTTTTGATGGTTTAGATCTTGAAAAAACTGCTCTGCAACTACACCGGAACAGTGGTGCCGTTACTTAAAAAATGGCCCTACACGTGTTATAATGTAATAATATTTTATATAATCATTTATCCATATAAATAACATGCTTTTGATGGTTTAGATCTTTAAAAAACTGCTCTGCAACTACACCGGAACAGTGGTGCGGTTACTGCAAAAAAGGTCCTACACGTATTATAATGTAATAAAATTTTATATAATCATTTATCCATATAAATAACATCCTTTTGATGGTTTAGATCTTGAAAAAATTGCTCTGCAACTACACCGGAACAGTGGTGCGGTTACTCCAAAAATGACCCTACATGTATTATAATGTAATAAAATTTTATATAATCATTTATACATATAAATAACTTGCTTTTGATGCTTTTGATCTTGAAAAAACTGCTCTGCAACTACAGCGGAACAGTGGTGCCGTTATTTCAAAAATGGCCCTACACGTGTTATAATCTAATAAAATTTTATATAATTATTTATCCATATAAATAACATGCTTTTGATGGTTTAGATCTTAAAAAAACTGCTCTGCAACTACACCGGAACAGTCGTGCGGTTACTCCAAAAATGGCCCTACACGACTTATAACGTAATAAAATTTTATATAATCATTTATCCATATAAATAACATGCTTTGATGGTTTAGATCTTTAAAAAACTGCTCTGCAACTACACCGGAACAGTGGTGCGGTTACTCCAAAAATGGCCCTATACGTATTATAATGTAATAAAATTTTATATAATCATTTATCCATATAAATAACATGCTTTTGATGGTTTAGATCTTGAAAAAACACCTCTGCAACTACACCGGAACAGTGGTGCCGTTACTTCAAAAATGGCCCTACACGTGTTATAATGTAATAAAATTTTATATAATCATTTATCCATATAAATAACATGCTTTTGATGGTTTAGATCTTGAAAAAACTGCTCTGCAACTACACCGGAACAGTGGTGCGGTTGCTCGAAAAATGGCCCTACACGTATTATAATGTAATAAAATTTTATATAATCATTTATACATATAAATAACATGCTTTTGATGGTTTAGATCTTGAAAAAACTGCTCTGCAACTACACCGGAACAGTGGTGCGGTTACTCCAAAAATGGCCCTACACGTATTATAATGTAATAAAATTTTATATAATCATTTATTCATATAAATAACTTGCTTTTGATGGTTTAGATCTTGAAAAAACTGCTCTGCAACTACACCGGAACAGTGGTGCGGTTACTGCAAAAAAGGCCCTACACGTATTATAATGTAATAATATTTTATATAATCATTTATCCATATAAATAACATGCTTTTGATGGTTTAGATCTTGAAAAAACTGCTCTGCAACTACACCGGAACAGTGGTGCTGTTACTCCAAAAATGGCCCTACACGTATTATAATGTAATAAAATTTTATATAATCATTTATTCATATAAATAACTTGCTTTTGATGGTTTAGATCTTGAAAAAACTGCTCTGCAACTACACCGGAACAGTGGTGCCGTTACTTAAAAAATGGCCCTACACGTGTTATAATGTAATAATATTTTATATAATCATTTATCCATATAAATAACATGCTTTTGATGGTTTAGATCTTTAAAAAACTGCTCTGCAACTACACCGGAACAGTGGTGCGGTTACTGCAAAAAAGGCCCTACACGTATTATAATGTAATAAAATTTTATATAATCATTTATCCATATAAATAACATCCTTTTGATGGTTTAGATCTTGAAAAAATTGCTCTGCAACTACACCGGAACAATGGTGCGGTTACTCCAAAAATGACCCTACATGTATTATAATGTAATAAAATTTTATATAATCATTTATACATATAAATAACTTGCTTTTGATGCTTTTGATCTTGAAAAAACTGCTCTGCAACTACAGCGGAACAGTGGTGCCGTTATTTCAAAAATGGCCCTACACGTGTTATAATCTAATAAAATTTTATATAATTATTTATCCATATAAATAACATGCTTTTGATGGTTTAGATCTTAAAAAAACTGCTCTGCAACTACACCGGAACAGTGGTGCGGTTACTCCAAAAATGGCCCTACACGACTTATAACGTAATAAAATTTTATATAATCATTTATCCATATAAATAACATGCTTTGATGGTTTAGATCTTTAAAAAACTGCTCTGCAACTACACCGGAACAGTGGTGCGGTTACTCCAAAAATGGCCCTACACGTATTATAATGTAATAAAATTTTATATAATCATTTATCCATATAAATAACATGCTTTTGATGGTTTAGATCTTGAAAAAACACCTCTGCAACTACACCGGAACAGTGGTGCGGTTACTCCAAAAATTGCCCTACACGTATTATAATGTAATAAAAATTTATATAATCATTTATCCATATAAATAACATGCTTTTGATGGTTTAGATCTTGAAAAAACTGCTCTGCAACTACACCGGAACAGTGGTGCTGTTACTCCAAAAATGGCCCTACACGTAGTATAATGTAATAAAATTTTATATAATCATTTATTCATATAAATAACTTGCTTTTGATGGTTTAGATCTTGAAAAAACTGCTCTGCAACTACACCGGAACAGTGGTGCCGTTACTTCAAAAATGGCCCTACACGTGTTATAATGTAATAAAATTTTATATAATCATTTATCCATATAAATAACATGCTTTTGATGGTTTAGATCTTGAAAAAACTGCTCTGCAACTACACCGGAACAGTGGTGCGGTTGCTCCAAAAATGGCCCTACACGTATTATAATGTAATAAAATTTTATATAATCATTTATCCATATAAATAACATGCTTTTGATGGTTTAGATCTTGAAAAAACTGCTCTGCAACTACACCGGAACAGTGGTGCGG
This sequence comes from Annona cherimola, assembly GCA_030490835.1. Lineage (NCBI taxonomy): Eukaryota > Viridiplantae > Streptophyta > Magnoliopsida > Magnoliales > Annonaceae > Annona > Annona cherimola. The sequence goes on along the minus strand of JASFXW010000128.1, from coordinate 120,487 downwards.
TTACTCCAAAAATGGCCCTACACGTAGTATAATGTAATAAAATTTTATATAATCATCTATCCATATAAATAACATGCTTTTGATGGTTTAGATCTTGAAAAAACTGCTCTGCAACTACACCGGAACAGTGGTGCGGTTGCTCCAAAAATTGCCCTACACGTATTATAATGTAATAAAATTTTATATAATCATTTATCCATATAAATAACATGCTTTTGATGATTTAGATCTTGAAAAAACTGCTCTGCAACTACACCGGAACAGTGGTGCGGTTACTCCAAAAATTGCCCTACACGTATTATAATGTAATAAAATTTTATATAATCATTTATCCATATAAATAACATGCTTTTGATGGTTTAGATCTTGAAAAAACTGCTCTGCAACTACACCGGAACAGTGGTGCGGTTGCTGCAAAAAAGGCCCTACATGTATTATAATGTAATAAAATTTTATATAATCATTTATTCATATAAATAACTTGCTTTTGATGGTTTAGATCTTGAAAAAACTGCTCTGCAACTACAGCGGAACAGTGGTGCCGTTATTTCAAAAATGGCCCTACACGTGTTATAATCTAATAAAATTTTATATAATTATTTATCCATATAAATAACATGCTTTTGATGGTTTAGATCTTAAAAAAACTGCTCTACAACTACACCGGAACAGTGGTGCGGTTACTCCAAAAATGGCCCTACACGAATTATAACGTAATAAAATTTTATATAATCATTTATTCATATAAATAACATGCTTTGATGGTTTAGATCTTTAAAAAACTGCTCTGCAACTACACCGGAACAGTGGTGCGGTTACTGCAAAAAAGGCCCTACACGTATTATAATGTAATAATATTTTATATAATCATTTATCCATATAAATAACATGCTTTTGATGGTTTAGATCTTGAAAAAACTGCTCTGCAACTACACCGGAACAGTGGTGCTGTTACTCCAAAAATGGCCCTACACGTATTATAATGTAATAAAATTTTATATAATTATTTATTCATATAAATAACTTGCTTTTGATGGTTTAGATCTTGAAAAAACTGCTCTGCAACTACACCGGAACAGTGGTGCCGTTACTTAAAAAATGGCCCTACACGTGTTATAATGTAATAATATTTTATATAATCATTTATCCATATAAATAACATGCTTTTGATGGTTTAGATCTTTAAAAAATTGCTCTGCAACTACACCGGAACAGTGGTGCGGTTACTGCAAAAAAGGCCCTACACGTATTATAATGTAATAAAATTTTATATAATCATTTATCCATATAAATAACATTCTTTTGATGGTTTAGATCTTGAAAAAATTGCTCTGCAACAACACCGGAACAGTGGTGCGGTTACTCCAAAAATGGCCCTACACGTGTTATAATGTAATAAAATTTTATATAACTATTTATCCATATAAATAACATGCTTTTGATGGTTTAGATCTTTAAAAAATTGCTCTGCAACTACACCGGAACAGTGGTGCGGTTACTGCAAGAAAGGCCCTACACGTATTATAATGTAATAAAATTTTATATAATCATTTATCCATATAAATAACATTCTTTTGATGGTTTAGATCTTGAAAAAATTTCTCTGCAACTACACCGGAACAGTGGTGCGGTTACTCCAAAAATGGCCCTACACGTATTATAATGTAATAAAATTTTATATAATCATTTATTCATATAAATAACTTGCTTTTGATGATTTAGATCTTGAAAAAACTGCTCTGCAACTACACCGGAACAGTGGTGCCGTTACTGCAAAAAAGGCCCTACACGTATTATAATGTAATAAAATTTTATATAATCATTTATCCATATAAATAACATCCTTTTGATGGTTTAGATCTTGAAAAAATTGCTCTGCAACTACACCGGAACAGTGGTGCGGTTACTCAAAAAATGGCCCTACACGTATTATAATGTAATAAAATTTTATATAATCATTTATTCATATAAATAACTTGCTTTTGATGGTTTAGATCTTGAAAAAACTGCTCTGCAACTACACCGGAACAGTGGTGCGGTTACTGCAAAAAAGGCCCTACACGTATTATAATGTAATAATATTTTATATAATCATTTATCCATATAAATAACATGCTTTTGATGGTTTAGATCTTGAAAAAACTGCTCTGCAACTACACCGGAACAGTGGTGCGGTTGCTGCAAAAAAGGCCCTACACGTATTATAATGTAATAAAATTTGATTTAATCATTTATCCATATAAATAACATGCTTTTGATGGTTTAGATCTTGAAAAAACTGCTCTTCAACTACACCGGAACAGTGGTGTTGTTACTCCAAAAATGGCCCTACACGTATTATAATGTAATAAAATTTTATATAATCATTTATTCATATAAATAACTTGCTTTTGATGGTTTAGATCTTGAAAAAACTGCTCTGCAACTCCACCGGAACAGTGGTGCCGTTACTTCAAAAATGGCCCTACACGTGTTATAATGTAATAAAATTTTATATAACTATTTATCCATATAAATAACATGCTTTTGATGGTTTAGATCTTTAAAAAATTGCTCTGCAACTACACCGGAACAGTGGTGCGGTTACTGCAAAAAAGGCCCTACACGTATTATAATGTAATAAAATTTTATATAATCATTTATCCATATAAATAACATTCTTTTGATGGTTTAGATCTTGAAAAAATTACTCTGCAACTACACCGGAACAGTGGTGCGGTTACTCCAAAAATGGCCCTACACGTATTATAATGTAATAAAATTTTATATAATCATTTATTCATATAAATAACTTGCTTTTGATGGTTTAGATCTTGAAAAAACTGCTCTGCAACTACACCGGAACAGTGGTGCAGTTACTGCAAAAAAGGCCCTACACGTATTATAATGTAATAAAATTTTATATAATCATTTATCCATATAAATAACATCCTTTTGATGGTTTAGATCTTGAAAAAATTGCTCTGCAACTACACCGGAACAGTGGTGCGGTTACTCAAAAAATGGCCCTACACGTATTATAATGTAATAAAATTTTATATAATCATTTATTCATATAAATAACTTGCTTTTGATGGTTTAGATCTTGAAAAAACTGCTCTGCAACTACACCGGAACAGTGGTGCGGTTACTGCAAAAAAGGCCCTACACGTATTATAATGTAATAATATTTTATATAATCATTTATCCATATAAATAACATGCTTTTGATGGTTTAGATCTTGAAAAAACTGCTCTGCAACTACACCGGAACAGTGGTGCTGTTACTACAAAAATGGCCCTACACGTATTATAATGTAATAAAATTTTATATAATTATTTATTCATATAAATAACTTGCTTTTGATGGTTTAGATCTTGAAAAAACTGCTCTGCAACTACACCGGAACAGTGGTGCCGTTACTTAAAAAATGGCCCTACACGTGTTATAATGTAATAATATTTTATATAATCATTTATCCATATAAATAACATGCTTTTGATGGTTTAGATCTTTAAAAAACTGCTCTGCAACTACACCGGAACAGTGGTGCGGTTACTGCAAAAAAGGCCCTACACGTATTATAATGTAATAAAATTTTATATAATCATTTATCCATATAAATAACTTGCTTTTGATGGTTTAGATCTTGAAAAAACTGCTCTGCAACTACACCGGAACAGTGGTGCCGTTACTTCAAAAATGGCCCTACACGTGTTATAATGTAATAATATTTTATATAATCATTTATCCATATAAATAACATGCTTTTGATGGTTTAGATCTTTAAAAAACTGCTCTGCAACTACACCGGAACAGTGGTGCGGTTACTCCAAAAATGGCCCTACACGTAGTATAATGTAATAAAATTTTATATAATTATTTATTCATATAAATAACTTGCTTTTGATGGTTTAGATCTTGAAAAAACTGCTCTGCAACTACACCGGAACAGTGGTGCCGTTACTTAAAAAATGGCCCTACACGTGTTATAATGTAATAATATTTTATATAATCATTTATCCATATAAATAACATGCTTTTGATGGTTTAGATCTTTAAAAAACTGCTCTGCAACTACACCGGAACAGTGGTGCGGTTACTGCAAAAAAGGCCCTACACGTATTATAATGTAATAAAATTTTATATAATCATTTATCCATATAAATAACTTGCTTTTGATGGTTTAGATCTTGAAAAAACTGCTCTGCAACTACACCGGAACAGTGGTGCCGTTACTTAAAAAATGGCCCTACACGTGTTATAATGTAATAATATTTTATATAATCATTTATCCATATAAATAACATGCTTTTGATGGTTTAGATCTTTAAAAAACTGCTCTGCAACTACACCGGAACAGTGGTGCGGTTACTCCAAAAATGGCCCTACACGTAGTATAATGTAATAAAATTTTATATAATCATTTATTCATATAAATAACTTGCTTTTGATGGTTTAGATCTTGAAAAAACTGCTCTGCAACTACACCGGAACAGTGGTGCCGTTACTTCAAAAATGGCCCTACACGTGTTATAATGTAATAAAATTTTATATAATCATTTATCCATATAAATAACATGCTTTTGATGGTTTAGATCTTGAAAAAACTGCTCTGCAACTACACCGGAACAGTGGTGCGGTTGCTCCAAAAATGGCCCTACACGTATTATAATGTAATAAAATTTTATATAATCATTTATCCATATAAATAACATGCTTTTGATGGTTTAGATCTTGAAAAAACTGCTCTGCAACTACACCGGAACAGTGGTGCGGTTACTCCAAAAATGGCCCTACACGTAGTATAATGTAATAAAATTTTATATAATCATCTATCCATATAAATAACATGCTTTTGATGGTTTAGATCTTGAAAAAACTGCTCTGCAACTACACCGGAACAGTGGTGCGGTTGCTCCAAAAATTGCCCTACACGTATTATAATGTAATAAAATTTTATATAATCATTTATCCATATAAATAACATGCTTTTGATGGTTTAGATCTTGAAAAAACTACTCTGCAACTACACCGGAACAGTGGTGCGGTTACTCCAAAAATTGCCCTACACGTATTATAATGTAATAAAATTTTATATAATCATTTATCCATATAAATAACATGCTTTTGATGGTTTAGATCTTGAAAAAACTGCTCTGCAACTACACCGGAACAGTGGTGCGGTTGCTGCAAAAAAGGCCCTACATGTATTATAATGTAATAAAATTTTATATAATCATTTATTCATATAAATAACTTGCTTTTGATGGTTTAGATCTTGAAAAAACTGCTCTGCAACTACAGCGGAACAGTGGTGCCGTTATTTCAAAAATGGCCCTACACGTGTTATAATCTAATAAAATTTTATATAATTATTTATCCATATAAATAACATGCTTTTGATGGTTTAGATCTTAAAAAAACTGCTCTACAACTACACCGGAACAGTGGTGCGGTTACTCCAAAAATGGCCCTACACGAATTATAACGTAATAAAATTTTATATAATCATTTATCCATATAAATAACATGCTTTGATGGTTTAGATCTTTAAAAAACTGCTCTGCAACTACACCGGAATAGTGGTGCGGTTACTGCAAAAAAGGCCCTACACGTATTATAATGTAATAATATTTTATATAATCATTTATCCATATAAATAACATGCTTTTGATGGTTTAGATCTTGAAAAAACTGCTCTGCAACTACACCGGAACAGTGGTGCTGTTACTCCAAAAATGGCCCTACACGTATTATAATGTAATAAAATTTTATATAATTATTTATTCATATAAATAACTTGCTTTTGATGGTTTAGATCTTGAAAAAACTGCTCTGCAACTACACCGGAACAGTGGTGCCGTTACTTAAAAAATGGCCCTACACGTGTTATAATGTAATAATATTTTATATAATCATTTATCCATATAAATAACATGCTTTTGATGGTTTAGATCTTTAAAAAATTGCTCTGCAACTACACCGGAACAGTGGTGCGGTTACTGCAAAAAAGGCCCTACACGTATTATAATGTAATAAAATTTTATATAATCATTTATCCATATAAATAACATTCTTTTGATGGTTTAGATCTTGAAAAAATTGCTCTGCAACTACACCGGAACAGTGGTGCGGTTACTCCAAAAATGGCCCTACACGTGTTATAATGTAATAAAATTTTATATAACTATTTATCCATATAAATAACATGCTTTTGATGGTTTAGATCTTTAAAAAATTGCTCTGCAACTACACCGGAACAGTGGTGCGGTTACTGCAAGAAAGGCCCTACACGTATTATAATGTAATAAAATTTTATATAATCATTTATCCATATAAATAACATTCTTTTGATGGTTTAGATCTTGAAAAAATTTCTCTGCAACTACACCGGAACAGTGGTGCGGTTACTCCAAAAATGGCCCTACACGTATTATAATGTAATAAAATTTTATATAATCATTTATTCATATAAATAACTTGCTTTTGATGATTTAGATCTTGAAAAAACTGCTCTGCAACTACACCGGAACAGTGGTGCCGTTACTGCAAAAAAGGCCCTACACGTATTATAATGTAATAAAATTTTATATAATCATTTATCCATATAAATAACATCCTTTTGATGGTTTAGATCTTGAAAAAATTGCTCTGCAACTACACCGGAACAGTGGTGCGGTTACTCAAAAAATGGCCCTACACGTATTATAATGTAATAAAATTTTATATAATCATTTATTCATATAAATAACTTGCTTTTGATGGTTTAGATCTTGAAAAAACTGCTCTGCAACTACACCGGAACAGTGGTGCGGTTACTGCAAAAAAGGCCCTACACGTATTATAATGTAATAATATTTTATATAATCATTTATCCATATAAATAACATGCTTTTGATGGTTTAGATCTTGAAAAAACTGCTCTGCAACTACACCGGAACAGTGGTGCGGTTGCTGCAAAAAAGGCCCTACACGTATTATAATGTAATAAAATTTGATTTAATCATTTATCCATATAAATAACATGCTTTTGATGGTTTAGATCTTGAAAAAACTGCTCTTCAACTACACCGGAACAGTGGTGTTGTTACTCCAAAAATGGCCCTACACGTATTATAATGTAATAAAATTTTATATAATCATTTATTCATATAAATAACTTGCTTTTGATGGTTTAGATCTTGAAAAAACTGCTCTGCAACTCCACCGGAACAGTGGTGCCGTTACTTCAAAAATGGCCCTACACGTGTTATAATGTAATAAAATTTTATATAACTATTTATCCATATAAATAACATGCTTTTGATGGTTTAGATCTTTAAAAAATTGCTCTGCAACTACACCGGAACAGTGGTGCGGTTACTGCAAAAAAGGCCCTACACGTATTATAATGTAATAAAATTTTATATAATCATTTATCCATATAAATAACATTCTTTTGATGGTTTAGATCTTGAAAAAATTGCTCTGCAACTACACCGGAACAGTGGTGCGGTTACTCCAAAAATGGCCCTACACGTATTATAATGTAATAAAATTTTATATAATCATTTATTCATATAAATAACTTGCTTTTGATGGTTTAGATCTTGAAAAAACTGCTCTGCAACTACACCGGAACAGTGGTGCAGTTACTGCAAAAAAGGCCCTACACGTATTATAATGTAATAAAATTTTATATAATCATTTATCCATATAAATAACATCCTTTTGATGGTTTAGATCTTGAAAAAATTGCTCTGCAACTACACCGGAACAGTGGTGCGGTTACTCAAAAAATGGCCCTACACGTATTATAATGTAATAAAATTTTATATAATCATTTATTCATATAAATAACTTGCTTTTGATGGTTTAGATCTTGAAAAAACTGCTCTGCAACTACACCGGAACAGTGGTGCGGTTACTGCAAAAAAGGCCCTACACGTATTATAATGTAATAATATTTTATATAATCATTTATCCATATAAATAACATGCTTTTGATGGTTTAGATCTTGAAAAAACTGCTCTGCAACTACACCGGAACAGTGGTGCTGTTACTACAAAAATGGCCCTACACGTATTATAATGTAATAAAATTTTATATAATTATTTATTCATACAAATAACTTGCTTTTGATGGTTTAGATCTTGAAAAAACTGCTCTGCAACTACACCGGAACAGTGGTGCCGTTACTTAAAAAATGGCCCTACACGTGTTATAATGTAATAATATTTTATATAATCATTTATCCATATAAATAACATGCTTTTGATGGTTTAGATCTTTAAAAAACTGCTCTGCAACTACACCGGAACAGTGGTGCGGTTACTGCAAAAAAGGCCCTACACGTATTATAATGTAATAAAATTTTATATAATCATTTATCCATATAAATAACATCCTTTTGATGGTTTAGATCTTGAAAAAATTGCTCTGCAACTACACCGGAACAGTGGTGCGGTTACTCCAAAAATGACCCTACATGTATTATAATGTAATAAAATTTTATATAATCATTTATACATATAAATAACTTGCTTTTGATGCTTTTGATCTTGAAAAAACTGCTCTGCAACTACAGCGGAACAGTGGTGCCGTTATTTCAAAAATGGCCCTACACGTGTTATAATCTAATAAAATTTTATATAATTATTTATCCATATAAATAACATGCTTTTGATGGTTTAGATCTTAAAAAAACTGCTCTGCAACTACACCGGAACAGTCGTGCGGTTACTCCAAAAATGGCCCTACACGACTTATAACGTAATAAAATTTTATATAATCATTTATCCATATAAATAACATGCTTTGATGGTTTAGATCTTTAAAAAACTGCTCTGCAACTACACCGGAACAGTGGTGCGGTTACTCCAAAAATGGCCCTACACGTATTATAATGTAATAAAATTTTATATAATCATTTATCCATATAAATAACATGCTTTTGATGGTTTAGATCTTGAAAAAACACCTCTGCAACTACACCGGAACAGTGGTGCCGTTACTTCAAAAATGGCCCTACACGTGTTATAATGTAATAAAATTTTATATAATCATTTATCCATATAAATAACATGCTTTTGATGGTTTAGATCTTGAAAAAACTGCTCTGCAACTACACCGGAACAGTGGTGCGGTTGCTCGAAAAATGGCCCTACACGTATTATAATGTAATAAAATTTTATATAATCATTTATCCATATAAATAACATGCTTTTGATGGTTTAGATCTTGAAAAAACTGCTCTGCAACTACACCGGAACAGTGGTGCGGTTACTCCAAAAATGGCCCTACACGTATTATAATGTAATAAAATTTTATATAATCATTTATTCATATAAATAACTTGCTTTTGATGGTTTAGATCTTGAAAAAACTGCTCTGCAACTACACCGGAACAGTGGTGCGGTTACTGCAAAAAAGGCCCTACACGTATTATAATGTAATAATATTTTATATAATCATTTATCCATATAAATAACATGCTTTTGATGGTTTAGATCTTGAAAAAACTGCTCTGCAACTACACCGGAACAGTGGTGCTGTTACTCCAAAAATGGCCCTACACGTATTATAATGTAATAAAATTTTATATAATTATTTCTTCATATAAATAACTTGCTTTTGATGGTTTAGATCTTGAAAAAACTGCTCTGCAACTACACCGGAACAGTGGTGCCGTTACTTAAAAAATGGCCCTACACGTGTTATAATGTAATAATATTTTATATAATCATTTATCCATATAAATAACATGCTTTTGATGGTTTAGATCTTTAAACAATTGCTCTGCAACTACACCGGAACAGTGGTGCGGTTACTGCAAAAAAGGCCCTACACGTATTATAATGTAATAAAATTTTTTATAATCATTTATCCATATAAATAACATTCTTTTGATGGTTTAGATCTTGAAAAAATTGCTCTGCAACTACACCGGAACAGTGGTGCGGTTACTCCAAAAATGGCCCTACACGTATTATAATGTAGTAAAATTTTATATAATCATTTATTCATATAAATAACTTGCTTTTGATGGTTTAGATCTTGAAAAAACTGCTCTGCAACTACACCGGAACAGTGGTGCAGTTACTGCAAAAAAGGCCCTACACGTATTATAATGTAATAAAATTTTATATAATCATTTATCCATATAAATAACATCCTTTTGATGGTTTAGATCTTGAAAAAATTGCTCTGCAACTACACCGGAACAGTGGTGCGGTTACTCAAAAAATGGCCCTACACGTATTATAATGTAATAAAATTTTATATAATCATTTATTCATATAAATAACTTGCTTTTGATGGTTTAGATCTTGAAAAAACTGCTCTGCAACTACACCGGAACAGTGGTGCGGTTACTGCAAAAAAGGCCCTACACGTATTATAATGTAATAATATTTTATATAATCATTTATCCATATAAATAACATGCTTTTGATGGTTTAGATCTTGAAAAAACTGCTCTGCAACTACACCGGAACAGTGGTGCTGTTACTCCAAAAATGGCCCTACACGTATTATAATGTAATAAAATTTTATATAATTATTTATTCATATAAATAACTTGCTTTTGATGGTTTAGATCTTGAAAAAACTGCTCTGCAACTACACCGGAACAGTGGTGCCGTTACTTAAAAAATGGCCCTACACGTGTTATAATGTAATAATATTTTATATAATCATTTATCCATATAAATAACATGCTTTTGATGGTTTAGATCTTTAAAAAACTGCTCTGCAACTACACCGGAACAGTGGTGCGGTTACTGCAAAAAAGGCCCTACACGTATTATAATGTAATAAAATTTTATATAATCATTTATCCATATAAATAACATCCTTTTGATGGTTTAGATCTTGAAAAAATTGCTCTGCAACTACACCGGAACAGTGGTGCGGTTACTCCAAAAATGACCCTACATGTATTATAATGTAATAAAATTTTATATAATCATTTATACATATAAATAACTTGCTTTTGATGCTTTTGATCTTGAAAAAACTGCTCTGCAACTACAGCGGAACAGTGGTGCCGTTATTTCAAAAATGGCCCTACACGTGTTATAATCTAATAAAATTTTATATAATTATTTATCCATATAAATAACATGCTTTTGATGGTTTAGATCTTAAAAAAACTGCTCTGCAACTACACCGGAACAGTCGTGCGGTTACTCCAAAAATGGCCCTACACGACTTATAACGTAATAAAATTTTATATAATCATTTATCCATATAAATAACATGCTTTGATGGTTTAGATCTTTAAAAAACTGCTCTGCAACTACACCGGAACAGTGGTGCGGTTACTCCAAAATTGGCCCTACACGTATTATAATGTAATAAAATTTTATATAATCATTTATCCATATAAATAACATGCTTTTGATGGTTTAGATCTTGAAAAAACACCTCTGCAACTACACCGGAACAGTGGTGCCGTTACTTCAAAAATGGCCCTACACGTGTTATAATGTAATAAAATTTTATATAATCATTTATCCATATAAATAACATGCTTTTGATGGTTTAGATCTTGAAAAAACTGCTCTGCAACTACACCGGAACAGTGGTGCGGTTGCTCGAAAAATGGCCCTACACGTATTATAATGTAATAAAATTTTATATAATCATTTATCCATATAAATAACATGCTTTTGATGGTTTAGATCTTGAAAAAACTGCTCTGCAACTACACCGGAACAGTGGTGCCGTTACTTAAAAAATGGCCCTACACGTGTTATAATGTAATAATATTTTATATAATCATTTATCCATATAAATAACATGCTTTTGATGGTTTAGATCTTTAAAAAACTGCTCTGCAACTACACCGGAACAGTGGTGCGGTTACTGCAAAAAATGGCCCTACACGTATTGTAATGTAATAAAATTTTATATAATCATTTATCCATATAAATAACTTGCTTTTGATGGTTTAGATCTTGAAAAAACTGCTCTGCAACTACACCGGAACAGTGGTGCGGTTACTGCAAAAAAGGCCCTACACGTATTATAATGTAATAATATTTTATATAATCATTTATCCATATAAATAACTTGCTTTTGATGGTTTAGATCTTGAAAAAACTGCTCTGCAACTACACCGGAACAGTGGTGCAGTTACTGCAAAAAAGGCCCTACACGTATTATAATGTAATAAAATTTTATATAATCATTTATCCATATAAATAACATCCTTTTGATGGTTTAGATCTTGAAAAAATTGCTCTGCAACTACACCGGAACAGTGGTGCGGTTACTCCAAAAATGACCCTACATGTATTATAATGTAATAAAATTTTATATAATCATTTATACATATAAATAACTTGCTTTTGATGCTTTTGATCTTGAAAAAACTGCTCTGCAACTACAGCGGAACAGTGGTGCCGTTATTTCAAAAATGGCCCTACACGTGTTATAATCTAATAAAATTTTATATAATTATTTATCCATATAAATAACATGCTTTTGATGGTTTAGATCTTAAAAAAACTGCTCTGCAACTACACCGGAACAGTCGTGCGGTTACTCCAAAAATGGCCCTACACGACTTATAACGTAATAAAATTTTATATAATCATTTATCCATATAAATAACATGCTTTGATGGTTTAGATCTTTAAAAAACTGCTCTGCAACTACACCGGAACAGTGGTGCGGTTACTGCAAAAAAGGCCCTACACGTATTATAATGTAATAATATTTTATATAATCATTTATTCATATAAATAACTTGCTTTTGATGGTTTAGATCTTGAAAAAACTGCTCTGCAACTACACCGGAACAGTGGTGCAGTTACTGCAAAAAAGGCCCTACACGTATTATAATGTAATAAAATTTTATATAATCATTTATCCATATAAATAACATCCTTTTGATGGTTTAGATCTTGAAAAAATTGCTCTGCAACTACACCGGAACAGTGGTGCGGTTACTCCAAAAATGACCCTACATGTATTATAATGTAATAAAATTTTATATAATCATTTATACATATAAATAACTTGCTTTTGATGCTTTTGATCTTGAAAAAACTGCTCTGCAACTACAGCGGAACAGTGGTGCCGTTATTTCAAAAATGGCCCTACACGTGTTATAATCTAATAAAATTTTATATAATTATTTATCCATATAAATAACATGCTTTTGATGGTTTAGATCTTAAAAAAACTGCTCTGCAACTACACCGGAACAGTCGTGCGGTTACTCCAAAAATGGCCCTACACGACTTATAACGTAATAAAATTTTATATAATCATTTATCCATATAAATAACATGCTTTGATGGTTTAGATCTTTAAAAAACTGCTCTGCAACTACACCGGAACAGTGGTGCGGTTACTCCAAAAATGGCCCTACACGTATTATAATGTAATAAAATTTTATATAATCATTTATCCATATAAATAACATGCTTTTGATGGTTTAGATCTTGAAAAAACACCTCTGCAACTACACCGGAACAGTGGTGCCTTTACTTCAAAAATGGCCCTACACGTGTTATAATGTAATAAAATTTTATATAATCATTTATCCATATAAATAACATGCTTTTAATGGTTTAGATCTTGAAAAAACTGCTCTGCAACTACACCGGAACAGTGGTGCGGTTGCTCGAAAAATGGCCCTACACGTATTATAATGTAATAAAATTTTATATAATCATTTATCCATATAAATAACATGCTTTTGATGGTTTAGATCTTGAAAAAACTGCTCTGCAACTACACCGGAACAGTGGTGCGGTTACTCCAAAAATGGCCCTACACGTATTATAATGTAATAAAATTTTATATAATCATTTATTAATATAAATAACTTGCTTTTGATGGTTTAGATCTTGAAAAAACTGCTCTGCAACTACACCGGAACAGTGGTGCGGTTACTGCAAAAAAGGCCCTACACGTATTATAATGTAATAATATTTTATATAATCATTTATCCATATAAATAACATGCTTTTGATGGTTTAGATCTTGAAAAAACTGCTCTGCAACTACACCGGAACAGTGGTGCTGTTACTCCAAAAATGGCCCTACACGTATTATAATGTAATAAAATTTTATATAATTATTTATTCATATAAATAACTTGCTTTTGATGGTTTAGATCTTGAAAAAACTGCTCTGCAACTACACCGGAACAGTGGTGCCGTTACTTAAAAAATGGCCCTACACGTGTTATAATGTAATAATATTTTATATAATCATTTATCCATATAAATAACATGCTTTTGATGGTTTAGATCTTTAAACAATTGCTCTGCAACTACACCGGAACAGTGGTGCGGTTACTGCAAAAAAGGCCCTACACGTATTATAATGTAATAAAATTTTATATAATCATTTATCCATATAAATAACATTCTTTTGATGGTTTAGATCTTGAAAAAATTGCTCTGCAACTACACCGGAACAGTGGTGCGGTTACTCCAAAAATGGCCCTACACGTATTATAATGTAATAAAATTTTATATAATCATTTATTCATATAAATAACTTGCTTTTGATGGTTTAGATCTTGAAAAAACTGCTCTGCAACTACACCGGAACAGTGGTGCAGTTACTGCAAAAAAGGCCCTACACGTATTATAATGTAATAAAATTTTATATAATCATTTATCCATATAAATAACATCCTTTTGATGGTTTAGATCTTGAAAAAATTGCTCTGCAACTACACCGGAACAGTGGTGCGGTTACTCAAAAAATGGCCCTACACGTATTATAATGTAATAAAATTTTATATAATCATTTATTCATATAAATAACTTGCTTTTGATGGTTTAGATCTTGAAAAAACTGCTCTGCAACTACACCGGAACAGTGGTGCGGTTACTGCAAAAAAGGCCCTACACGTATTATAATGTAATAATATTTTATATAATCATTTATCCATATAAATAACATGCTTTTGATGGTTTAGATCTTGAAAAAACTGCTCTGCAACTACACCGGAACAGTGGTGCTGTTACTCCAAAAATGGCCCTACACGTATTATAATGTAATAAAATTTTATATAATTATTTATTCATATAAATAACTTGCTTTTGATGGTTTAGATCTTGAAAAAACTGCTCTGCAACTACACCGGAACAGTGGTGCCGTTACTTAAAAAATGGCCCTACACGTGTTATAATGTAATAATATTTTATATAATCATTTATCCATATAAATAACATGCTTTTGATGGTTTAGATCTTTAAAAAACTGCTCTGCAACTACACCGGAACAGTGGTGCGGTTACTGCAAAAAAGGCCCTACACGTATTATAATGTAATAAAATTTTATATAATCATTTATCCATATAAATAACATCCTTTTGATGGTTTAGATCTTGAAAAAATTGCTCTGCAACTACACCGGAACAGTGGTGCGGTTACTCCAAAAATGACCCTACATGTATTATAATGTAATAAAATTTTATATAATCATTTATACATATAAATAACTTGCTTTTGATGCTTTTGATATTGACAAAACTGCTCTGCAACTACAGCGGAACAGTGGTGCCGTTATTTCAAAAATGGCCCTACACGTGTTATAATCTAATAAAATTTTATATAATTATTTATCCATATAAATAACATGCTTTTGATGGTTTAGATATTAAAAAAACTGCTCTGCAACTACACCGGAACAGTCGTGCGGTTACTCCAAAAATGGCCCTACACGACTTATAACGTAATAAAATTTTATATAATCATTTATCCATATAAATAACATGCTTTGATGGTTTAGATCTTTAAAAAACTGCTCTGCAACTACACCGGAACAGTGGTGCGGTTACTCCAAAAATGGCCCTACACGTATTATAATGTAATAAAATTTTATATAATCATTTATCCATATAAATAACATGCTTTTGATGGTTTAGATCTTGAAAAAACACCTCTGCAACTACACCGGAACAGTGGTGCCGTTACTTCAAAAATGGCCCTACACGTGTTATAATGTAATAAAATTTTATATAATCATTTATCCATATAAATAACATGCTTTTGATGGTTTAGATCTTGAAAAAACTGCTCTGCAACTACACCGGAACAGTGGTGCGGTTGCTCGAAAAATGGCCCTACACGTATTATAATGTAATAAAATTTTATATAATCATTTATCCATATAAATAACATGCTTTTGATGGTTTAGATCTTGAAAAAACTGCTCTGCAACTACACCGGAACAGTGGTGCGGTTACTCCAAAAATGGCCCTACACGTATTATAATGTAATAAAATTTTATATAATCATTTATTCATATAAATAACTTGCTTTTGATGGTTTAGATCTTGAAAAAACTGCTCTGCAACTACACCGGAACAGTGGTGCGGTTACTGCAAAAAAGGCCCTACACGTATTATAATGTAATAATATTTTATATAATCATTTATCCATATAAATAACATGCTTTTGATGGTTTAGATCTTGAAAAAACTGCTCTGCAACTACACCGGAACAGTGGTGCTGTTACTCCAAAAATGGCCCTACACGTATTATAATGTAATAAAATTTTATATAATTATTTATTCATATAAATAACTTGCTTTTGATGGTTTAGATCTTGAAAAAACTGCTCTGCAACTACACCGGAACAGTGGTGCCGTTACTTAAAAAATGGCCCTACACGTGTTATAATGTAATAATATTTTATATAATCATTTATCCATATAAATAACATGCTTTTGATGGTTTAGATCTTTAAACAATTGCTCTGCAACTACACCGGAACAGTGGTGCGGTTACTGCAAAAAAGGCCCTACACGTATTATAATGTAATAAAATTTTATATAATCATTTATCCATATAAATAACATTCTTTTGATGGTTTAGATCTTGAAAAAATTGCTCTGCAACTACACCGGAACAGTGGTGCGGTTACTCCAAAAATGGCCCTACACGTATTATAATGTAATAAAATTTTATATAATCATTTATTCATATAAATAACTTGCTTTTGATGGTTTAGATCTTGAAAAAACTGCTCTGCAACTACACCGGAACAGTGGTGCAGTTACTGCAAAAAAGGCCCTACACGTATTATAATGTAATAAAATTTTATATAATCATTTATCCATATAAATAACATCCTTTTGATGGTTTAGATCTTGAAAAAATTGCTCTGCAACTACACCGGAACAGTGGTGCGGTTACTCAAAAAATGGCCCTACACGTATTATAATGTAATAAAATTTTATATAATCATTTATTCATATAAATAACTTGCTTTTGATGGTTTAGATCTTGAAAAAACTGCTCTGCAACTACACCGGAACAGTGGTGCGGTTACTGCAAAAAAGGCCCTACACGTATTATAATGTAATAATATTTTATATAATCATTTATCCATATAAATAACATGCTTTTGATGGTTTAGATCTTGAAAAAACTGCTCTGCAACTACACCGGAACAGTGGTGCTGTTACTCCAAAAATGGCCCTACACGTATTATAATGTAATAAAATTTTATATAATCATTTATTCATATAAATAACTTGCTTTTGATGGTTTAGATCTTGAAAAAACTGCTCTGCAACTACACCGGAACAGTGGTGCCGTTACTTAAAAAATGGCCCTACACGTGTTATAATGTAATAATATTTTATATAATCATTTATCCATATAAATAACATGCTTTTGATGGTTTAGATCTTTAAAAAACTGCTCTGCAACTACACCGGAACAGTGGTGCGGTTACTGCAAAAAAGGCCCTACACGTATTATAATGTAATAAAATTTTATATAATCATTTATCCATATAAATAACATCCTTTTGATGGTTTAGATCTTGAAAAAATTGCTCTGCAACTACACCGGAACAATGGTGCGGTTACTCCAAAAATGACCCTACATGTATTATAATGTAATAAAATTTTATATAATCATTTATACATATAAATAACTTGCTTTTGATGCTTTTGATCTTGAAAAAACTGCTCTGCAACTACAGCGGAACAGTGGTGCCGTTATTTCAAAAATGGCCCTACACGTGTTATAATCTAATAAAATTTTATATAATTATTTATCCATATAAATAACATGCTTTTGATGGTTTAGATCTTAAAAAAACTGCTCTGCAACTACACCGGAACAGTGGTGCGGTTACTCCAAAAATGGCCCTACACGACTTATAACGTAATAAAATTTTATATAATCATTTATCCATATAAATAACATGCTTTGATGGTTTAGATCTTTAAAAAACTGCTCTGCAACTACACCGGAACAGTGGTGCGGTTACTCCAAAAATGGCCCTACACGTATTATAATGTAATAAAATTTTATATAATCATTTATCCATATAAATAACATGCTTTTGATGGTTTAGATCTTGAAAAAACACCTCTGCAACTACACCGGAACAGTGGTGCGGTTACTCCAAAAATTGCCCTACACGTATTATAATGTAATAAAAATTTATATAATCATTTATCCATATAAATAACATGCTTTTGATGGTTTAGATCTTGAAAAAACTGCTCTGCAACTACACCGGAACAGTGGTGCGGTTACTCCAAAAATGGCCCTACACGTATTATAATGTAATAAGATTTTATATAATCATTTATTCATATAAATAACTTGCTTTTGATGGTTTAGATCTTGAAAAAACTGCTCTGCAACTACACCGGAACAGTGGTGCCGTTACTTCAAAAATGGCCCTACATGTGTTATAATGTAATAAAATTTTATATAATCATTTATCCATATAAATAACATGCTTTTGATGGTTTAGATCTTGAAAAAACTGCTCTGCAACTACACCGGAACAGTGGTGCGGTTGCTCCAAAAATGGCCCTACACGTATTATAATGTAATAAAATTTTATATAATCATTTATCCATATAAATAACATGCTTTTGATGGTTTAGATCTTGAAAAAACTGCTCTGCAACTACACCGGAACAGTGGTGCGGTTACTCCAAAAATGGCCCTACACGTAGTATAATGTAATAAAATTTTATATAATCATTTATCCATATAAATAACATGCTTTTGATGGTTTAGATCTTGAAAAAACTGCTCTGCAACTACACCGGAACAGTGGTGCGGTTGCTCCAAAAATGGCCCTACACGTATTATAATGTAATAAAATTTTATATAATCATTTATCCATATAAATAACATGCTTTTGATGGTTTAGATCTTGAAAAAACTGCTCTGCGACTACACCGGAACAGTGGTGCGGTTACTCCAAAAATTGCCCTACACGTATTATAATGTAATAAAATTTTATATAATCATTTATCCATATAAATAACATGCTTTTGATGGTTTAGATCTTGAAAAAACTGCTCTGCAACTACACCGGAACAGTGGTGCGGTTGCTGCAAAAAAGGCCCTACATGTATTATAATGTAATAAAATTTTATATAATCATTTATTCATATAAATAACTTGCTTTTGATGGTTTAGATCTTGAAAAAACTGCTCTGCAACTACAGCGGAACAGTGGTGCCGTTATTTCAAAAATGGCCCTACACGTGTTATAATCTAATAAAATTTTATATAATTATTTATCCATATAAATAACATGCTTTTGATGGTTTAGATCTTAAAAAAACTGCTCTACAACTACACCGGAACAGTGGTGCGGTTACTCCAAAAATGGCCCTACACGAATTATAACGTAATAAAATTTTATATAATCATTTATCCATATAAATAACTTGCTTTTGATGCTTTTGATCTTGAAAAAACTGCTCTGCAACTACAGCGGAACAGTGGTGCCGTTATTTCAAAAATGGCCCTACACGTGTTATAATCTAATAAAATTTTATATAATTATTTATCCATATAAATAACATGCTTTTGATGGTTTAGATCTTAAAAAAACTGCTCTGCAACTACACCGGAACAGTGGTGCGGTTACTCCAAAAATGGCCCTACACGACTTATAACGTAATAAAATTTTATATAATCATTTATCCATATAAATAACATGCTTTGATGGTTTAGATCTTTAAAAAACTGCTCTGCAACTACACCGGAACAGTGGTGCGGTTACTCCAAAAATGGCCCTACACGTATTATAATGTAATAAAATTTTATATAATCATTTATCCATATAAATAACATGCTTTTGATGGTTTAGATCTTGAAAAAACACCTCTGCAACTACACCGGAACAGTGGTGCGGTTACTCCAAAAATTGCCCTACACGTATTATAATGTAATAAAAATTTATATAATCATTTATCCATATAAATAACATGCTTTTGATGGTTTAGATCTTGAAAAAACTGCTCTGCAACTACACCGGAACAGTGGTGCGGTTACTCCAAAAATGGCCCTACACGTATTATAATGTAATAAGATTTTATATAATCATTTATTCATATAAATAACTTGCTTTTGATGGTTTAGATCTTGAAAAAACTGCTCTGCAACTACACCGGAACAGTGGTGCCGTTACTTCAAAAATGGCCCTACATGTGTTATAATGTAATAAAATTTTATATAATCATTTATCCATATAAATAACATGCTTTTGATGGTTTAGATCTTGAAAAAACTGCTCTGCAACTACACCGGAACAGTGGTGCGGTTGCTCCAAAAATGGCCCTACACGTATTATAATGTAATAAAATTTTATATAATCATTTATCCATATAAATAACATGCTTTTGATGGTTTAGATCTTGAAAAAACTGCTCTGCAACTACACCGGAACAGTGGTGCGGTTACTCCAAAAATGGCCCTACACGTAGTATAATGTAATAAAATTTTATATAATCATTTATCCATATAAATAACATGCTTTTGATGGTTTAGATCTTGAAAAAACTGCTCTGCAACTACACCGGAACAGTGGTGCGGTTGCTCCAAAAATGGCCCTACACGTATTATAATGTAATAAAATTTTATATAATCATTTATCCATATAAATAACATGCTTTTGATGGTTTAGATCTTGAAAAAACTGCTCTGCGACTACACCGGAACAGTGGTGCGGTTACTCCAAAAATTGCCCTACACGTATTATAATGTAATAAAATTTTATATAATCATTTATCCATATAAATAACATGCTTTTGATGGTTTAGATCTTGAAAAAACTGCTCTGCAACTACACCGGAACAGTGGTGCGGTTGCTGCAAAAAAGGCCCTACATGTATTATAATGTAATAAAATTTTATATAATCATTTATTCATATAAATAACTTGCTTTTGATGGTTTAGATCTTGAAAAAACTGCTCTGCAACTACAGCGGAACAGTGGTGCCGTTATTTCAAAAATGGCCCTACACGTGTTATAATCTAATAAAATTTTATATAATTATTTATCCATATAAATAACATGCTTTTGATGGTTTAGATCTTAAAAAAACTGCTCTACAACTACACCGGAACAGTGGTGCGGTTACTCCAAAAATGGCCCTACACGAATTATAACGTAATAAAATTTTATATAATCATTTATCCATATAAATAACATGCTTTGATGGTTTAGATCTTTAAAAAAATGCTCTGCAACTACACCGGAACAGTGGTGCGGTTACTCCAAAAATGGCCCTACACGAATTATAAATAATAAAATTTTATATAATCATTTATCCATATAAATAACATGCTTTGATGGTTTAGATCTTGAAAAAACTGCTCTGCAACTACACCGGAACAGTGGTGCGGTTGCTGCAAAAAAGGCCCTACATGTATTATAATGTAATAAAAATTTTATATAATCATTTATTCATATAAATAACTTGCTTTTGATGGTTTAGATCTTGAAAAAACTGCTCTGCAACTACACCGGAACAGTGGTGCCGTTACTTCAAAAATGGCCCTACACGTGTTATAATGTAATAAAATTTTATATAATCATTTATCCATATAAATAACATGCTTTTGATGGTTTAGATCTTGAAAAAACTGCTCTGCAACTACACCGGAACAGTGGTGCGGTTGCTCCAAAAATGGCCCTACACGTATTATAATGTATTAAAATTTTATATAATCATTTATCCATATAAATAACATGCTTTTGATGGTTTAGATCTTGAAAAAACTGCTCTGCAACTACACCGGAACAGTGGTGCGGTTACTCCAAAAATGGCCCTACACGTAGTATAATGTAATAAAATTTTATATAATCATTTATCCATATAAATAACATGCTTTTGATGGTTTAGATCTTGAGAAAACTGCTCTGCAACTACACAGGAACAGTGGTGCGGTTGCTCCAAAAATGGCCATACACGTATTATAATGTAATAAAATTTTATATAATCATTTATCCATATAAATAACATGCTTTTGATGGTTTAGATCTTGAAAAAACTGCTCTGCAACTACACCGGAACAGTGGTGCGGTTACTCCAAAAATGGCCCTACACGTAGTATAATGTAATAAAATTTTATATAATCATTTATCCATATAAATAACATGCTTTTGATGGTTTAGATCTTGAAAAAACTGCTCTGCAACTACACCGGAACAGTGGTGCGGTTGCTCCAAAAATGGCCTTACACGTAGTATAATGTAATAAAATTTTATATAATCATTTATTCATATAAATAACATGCTTTTGATGGCTTAGATCTTGAAAAAACACCTCTGCAACTACACCGGAACAGTGGTGCCGTTACTTCAAAAATGGCCCTACACGTGTTATAATGTAAAAAAATTTTATATAATCATTTATCCATATAAATAACATGCTTTTGATGGTTTAGATCTTGAAAAAACTGCTCTGCAACTACACCGGAACAGTGGTGCGGTTGCTGCAAAAAAGGCCCTACAGGTATTATAATGTAATAAAATTTTATATAATCATTTATGCATATAAATAACTTGCTTTTGATGGTTTAGATCTTGAAAAAACTGCTCTGCAACTACAGCGGAACAGTGGTGCCGTTATTTCAAAAATGGCCCTACACGTGTTATAATCTAATAAAATTTTATATAATTATTTATCCATATAAATAACATGCTTTTGATGGTTTAGATCTTAAAAAAACTGCTCTGCAACTACACCGGAACAGTGGTGCGGTTACTCCAAAAATGGCTCTACACGAATTATAACGTAATAAAATTTTATATAATCATTTATGCATATAAATAACATCCTTTTGATGGTTTATATCTTTAAAAAACTGCTCTGCAACTACACCGGAACAGTGGTGCGGTTACTCCAAAAATTGCCCTACACGTATTATAATGTAATAAAATTTTATATAATCATTTATCCATATAAATAACATGCTTTTGATGGTTTAGATCTTGAAAAAACTGCTCTGCAACTACACCGGAACAGTGGTGCGGTTACTCCAAAAATGGCCCTACACGAAGTATAATGTAATAAAATTTTATATAATCATTTATTCATATAAATAACTTGCTTTTGATGGTTTAGATCTTGAAAAAACTGCTCTGCAACTACACCGGAACAGTGGTGCCGTTACTTTAAAAATGGCCCTACACGTGTTATAATGTAATAAAATTTTATATAATCATTTATCCATATAAATAACATGCTTTTGATGGTTTAGATCTTGAAAAAACTGCTCTGCAACTACACCGGAACAGTGGTGCGGTTGCTCCAAAAATGGCCCTACACGTATTATAATGTAATAAAATTTTATATAATCATTTATCCATATAAATAACATGCTTTTGATGGTTTAGATCTTGAAAAAACTGCTCTGCAACTACACCGGAACAGTGGTGCGGTTACTCCAAAAATGGCCCTACACGTAGTATAATGTAATAAAATTTTATATAATCATTTATCCATATAAATAACATGCTTTTGATGGTTTAGATCTTGAAAAAACTGCTCTGCAACTACACCGGAACAGTGGTGCGGTTGCTCCAAAAATGGCCCTACACGTATTATAATGTAATAAAATTTTATATAATCATTTATCCATATAAATAACATGCTTTTGATGGTTTAGATCTTGAAAAAACTGCTCTGCAACTACACCGGAACAGTGGTGCCGTTATTTCAAAAATGGCCCTACACGTGTTATAATCTAATAAAATTTTATATAATTATTTATCCATATAAATAACATGCTTTTGATGGTTTAGATCTTAAAAAAACTGCTCTGCAACTACACCGGAACAGTGGTGCGGTTACTCCAAAAATGGCTCTACACGAATTATAACGTAATGAAATTTTATATAATCATTTATCCATATAAATAACATCCTTTTGATGGTTTAGAGCTTTAAGAAACTGCTCTGCAACTACACCGGAACAGTGGTGCGGTTACTGCAAAAAAGGCCCTACACGTATTATAATGTAATAATATTTTATATAATCATTTATCCATATAAATAACATGCTTTTGATGGTTTAGATCTTGAAAAAACTGCTCTGCAACTACACCGGAACAGTGGTGCTGTTACTCCAAAAATGGCCCTACACGTATTATAATGTAATAAAATTTTATATAATCATTTATTCATATAAATAACTTGCTTTTGATGGTTTAGATCTTGAAAAAACTGCTCTGCAACTACACCGGAACAGTGGTGCCGTTACTTAAAAAATGGCCCTACACGTGTTATAATGTAATAATATTTTATATAATCATTTATCCATATAAATAACATGCTTTTGATGGTTTAGATCTTTAAAAAACTGCTCTGCAACTACACCGGAACAGTGGTGCGGTTACTGCAAAAAAGGCCCTACACGTATTATAATGTAATAAAATTTTATATAATCATTTATCCATATAAATAACATCCTTTTGATGGTTTAGATCTTGAAAAAATTGCTCTGCAACTACACCGGAACAGTGGTGCGGTTACTCCAAAAATGACCCTACATGTATTATAATGTAATAAAATTTTATATAATCATTTATACATATAAATAACTTGCTTTTGATGCTTTTGATCTTGAAAAAACTGCTCTGCAACTACACCGGAACAGTGGTGCCGTTATTTCAAAAATGGCCCTACACGTGTTATAATCTAATAAAATTTTATATAATTATTTATCCATATAAATAACATGCTTTTGATGGTTTAGATCTTAAAAAAACTGCTCTGCAACTACACCGGAACAGTGGTGCGGTTACTCCAAAAATGGCCCTACACGACTTATAACGTAATAAAATTTTATATAATCATTTATCCATATAAATAACATGCTTTGATGGTTTAGATCTTTAAAAAACTGCTCTGCAACTACACCGGAACAGTGGTGCGGTTACTCCAAAAATGGCCCTACACGTATTATAATGTAATAAAATTTTATATAATCATTTATCCATATAAATAACATGCTTTTGATGGTTTAGATCTTGAAAAAACACCTCTGCAACTACACCGGAACAGTGGTGCGGTTACTCCAAAAATTGCCCTACACGTATTATAAGGTAATAAAATTTTATATAATCATTTATCCATATAAATAACATGCTTTTGATGGTTTAGATCTTGAAAAAACTGCTCTGCAACTACACCGGAACAGTGGTGCGGTTACTCCAAAAATGGCCCTACACGTAGTATAATGTAATAAAATTTTATATAATCATTTATTCATATAAATAACTTGCTTTTGATGGTTTAGATCTTGAAAAAACTGCTCTGCAACTACACCGGAACAGTGGTGCCGTTACTTCAAAAATGGCCCTACACGTGTTATAATGTAATAAAATTTTATATAATCATTTATCCATATAAATAACATGCTTTTGATGGTTTAGATCTTGAAAAAACTGCTCTGCAACTACACCGGAACAGTGGTGCGGTTGCTCCAAAAATGGCCCTACACGTATTATAATGTAATAAAATTTTATATAATCATTTATCCATATAAATAACATGCTTTTGATGGTTTAGATCTTGAAAAAACTGCTCTGCAACTACACCGGAACAGTGGTGCGGTTACTCCAAAAATGGCCCTACACGTAGTATAATGTAATAAAATTTTATATAATCATTTATCCATATAAATAACATGCTTTTGATGGTTTAGATCTTGAAAAAACTGCTCTGCAACTACACCGGAACAGTGGTGCGGTTGCTCCAAAAATGGCCCTACACGTATTATAATAAAAAAAAATTTTATATAATCATTTATCCATATAAATAACATGCTTTTGATGGTTTAGATCTTGAAAAAACTGCTCTGCAACTACACCGGAACAGTGGTGCGGTTACTCCAAAAATTGCCCTACACGTATTATAATGTAATAAAATTTTATATAATCATTTATCCATATAAATAACATGCTTTGATGGTTTAGATCTTTAAAAAACTGCTCTGCAACTACACCGGAACAGTGGTGCGGTTACTCCAAAAATGGCCCTACACGAATTATAAATAATAAAATTTTATATAATCATTTATCCATATAAATAACATGCTTTGATGGTTTAGATCTTGAAAAAACTGCTCTGCAACTACACCGGAACAGTGGTGCGGTTGCTGCAAAAAAGGCCCTACATGTATTATAATGTAATTAAAATTTTATATAATCATTTATTCATATAAATAACTTGCTTTTGATGGTTTAGATCTTGAAAAAACTGCTCTGCAACTACAGCGGAACAGTGGTGCCGTTTTTTCAAAAATGGCCCTACACGTGTTATAATCTAATAAAATTTTATATAATTATTTATCCATATAAATAACATGCTTTTGATGGTTTAGATCTTAAAAAAACTGCTCTGCAACTACACCGGAACAGTGGTGCGGTTACTCCAAAAATGGCCTTACACGTAGTATAATGTAATAAAATTTTATATAATCATTTATTCATATAAATAACTTGCTTTTGATGGTTTAGATCTTGAAAAAACTGCTCTGCAACTACACCGGAACAGTGTTGCCGTTACTTCAAAAATGGCCCTACACGTATTATAATGTAAAAAAATTTTATATAATCATTTATCCATATAAATAACATGCTTTTGATGGTTTAGATCTTGAAAAAACTGCTCTGCAACTACACCGGAACAGTGGTGCGGTTACTCCAAAAATGGCCCTACACGTAGTATAATGTAATAAAATTTTATATAATCATTTATTCATATAAATAACTTGCTTTTGATGGTTTAGATCTTGAAAAAACTGCTCTGCAACTACAGCGGAACAGTGGTGCCGTTATTTCAAAAATGGCCCTACACGTGTTATAATCTAATAAAATTTTATATAATCATTTATCCATATAAATAACATGCTTTTGATGGTTTAGATCTTAAAAAAACTGCTCTGCAACTACACCGGAACAGTGGTGCGGTTACTCCAAAAATGGCTCTACACGAATTATAACGTAATAAAATTTTATATAATCATTTATGCATATAAATAACATCCTTTTGATGGTTTAGATCTTGAAAAAACTACTCTGCAACTACACCGGAACAGTGGTGCGGTTACTCCAAAAATGGCCCTATACGTAGTATAATGTAATAAAATTTTATATAATCATTTATCCATATAAATAACATGCTTTTGATGGTTTAGATCTTGAAAAAACTGCTCTGCAACTACACCGGAACAGTGGTGCGGTTACTCCAAAAATGGCCCTACACGTATTATAATGTAATAAAATTTTATATAATCATTTATCCATATAAATAACATGCTTTTGATGGTTTAGATCTTGAAAAAACTGCTCTGCAACTACACCGGAACAGTGGTGCCGTTACTTCAAAAATGGCCCTACACGTAGTATAATGTAATAAAATTTTATATAATCATTTATCCATATAAATAACATGCTTTTGATGGTTTAGATCTTGAAAAAACTGCTCTGCAACTACACCGGAACAGTGGTGCGGTTGCTCCAAAAATGGCCCTACACGTATTATAATGTAATAAAATTTTATATAATCATTTATCCATATAAATAACATGCTTTTGATGGTTTAGATCTTGAAAAAACTGCTCTGCAACTACACCGGAACAGTGGTGCGGTTACTCCAAAAATGGCCCTACACGTAGTATAATGTAATAAAATTTTATATAATCATTTATCCATATAAATAACATGCTTTTGATGGTTTAGATCTTGAAAAAACTGCTCTGCAACTACACCGGAACAGTGGTGCGGTTGCTCCAAAAATGGCCCTACACGTACTATAATGTAATAAAAATTTTATATAATCATTTATTCATATAAATAACTTGCTTTTGATGGTTTAGATCTTGAAAAAACTGCTCTGCAACTACAGCGGAACAGTGGTGCCGTTATTTCAAAAATGGCCCTACACGTGTTATAATCTAATAAAATTTTATATAATTATTTATCCATATAAATAACATGCTTTTGATGGTTTAGATCTTAAAAAAACTGCTCTGCAACTACACCGGAACAGTGGTGCGGTTACTCCAAAAATGGCTCTACACGAATTATAACGTAATAAAATTTTATATAATCATTTATGCATATAAATAACATCCTTTTGATGGTTTATATCTTTAAAAAACTGCTCTGCAACTACACCGGAACAGTGGTGCGGTTACTCCAAAAATTTCCCTACACGTATTATAATGTAATAAAATTTTATATAATCATTTATCCATATAAATAACATGCTTTTGATGGTTTAGATCTTGAAAAAACTGCTCTGCAACTACACCGGAACAGTGGTGCGGTTACTCCAAAAATGGCCCTACACGTAGTATAATGTAATAAAATTTTATATAATCATTTATTCATATAAATAACTTGCTTTTGATGGTTTAGATCTTGAAAAAACTGCTCTGCAACTACACCGGAACAGTGGTGCCGTTACTTCAAAAATGGCCCTACACGTGTTATAATGTAATAAAATTTTATATAATCATTTATCCATATAAATAACATGCTTTTGATGGTTTAGATCTTGAAAAAACTGCTCTGCAACTACACCGGAACAGTGGTGCGGTTGCTCCAAAAATGGCCCTACACGTATTATAATGTAATAAAATTTTATATAATCATTTATCCATATAAATAACATGCTTTTGATGGTTTAGATCTTGAAAAAACTGCTCTGCAACTACACCGGAACAGTGGTGCGGTTACTCCAAAAATGGCCCTACACGTAGTATAATGTAATAAAATTTTATATAATCATTTATCCATATAAATAACATGCTTTTGATGGTTTAGATCTTGAAAAAACTGCTCTGCAACTACACCGGAACAGTGGTGCGGTTGCTCCAAAAATGGCCCTACACGTATTATAATGTAATAAAATTATATATAATCATTTATCCATATAAATAACATGCTTTTGATGGTTTAGATCTTGAAAAAACTGCTCTGCAACTACACCGGAACAGTGGTGCCGTTATTTCAAAAATGGCCCTACACGTGTTATAATCTAATAAAATTTTATATAATTATTTATCCATATAAATAACATGCTTTTGATGGTTTAGATCTTAAAAAAACTGCTCCGCAACTACACCGGAACAGTGGTGCGGTTACTCCAAAAATGGCTCTACACGAATTATAACGTAATAAAATTTTATATAATCATTTATTCATATAAATAACTTGCTTTTGATGGTTTAGATCTTGAAAAAACTGCTCTGCAACTACACCGGAACAGTGGTGCGGTTACTCCAAAAATGGCCCTACACGTATTATAATGTAATAAAATTTTATATAATCATTTATCCATATAAATTACATGCTTTTGATGGTTTAGATCTTGAAAAAACTGCTCTGCAACTACACCGGAACAGTGGTGCCGTTACTTCAAAAATGGCCCTACACGTAGTATAATGTAATAAAATTTTATATAATCATTTATCCATATAAATAACATGCTTTTGATGGTTTAGATCTTGAAAAAACTGCTCTGCAACTACACCGGAACAGTGGTGCGGTTGCTCCAAAAATGGCCCTACACGTATTATAATGTAATAAAATTTTATATAATCATTTATCCATATAAATAACATGCTTTTGATGGTTTAGATCTTGAAAAAACTGCTCTGCAACTACACCGGAACAGTGGTGCGGTTACTCCAAAAATGGCCCTACACGTAGTATAATGTAATAAAATTTTATATAATCATTTATCCATATAAATAACATGCTTTTGATGGTTTAGATCTTGAAAAAACTGCTCTGCAACTACACCGGAACAGTGGTGCGGTTGCTCCAAAAATGGCCCTACACGTATTATAATGTAATAAAAATTTTATATAATCATTTATTCATATAAATAACTTGCTTTTGATGGTTTAGATCTTGAAAAAACTGCTCTGCAACTACAGCGGAACAGTGGTGCCGTTATTTCAAAAATGGCCCTACACGTGTTATAATCTAATAAAATTTTATATAATTATTTATCCATATAAATAACATGCTTTTGATGGTTTAGATCTTAAAAAAACTGCTCTGCAACTACACCGGAACAGTGGTGCGGTTACTCCAAAAATGGCTCTACACGAATTATAACGTAATAAAATTTTATATAATCATTTATGCATATAAATAACATCCTTTTGATGGTTTATATCTTTAAAAAACTGCTCTGCAACTACACCGGAACAGTGGTGCGGTTACTCCAAAAATTTCCCTACACGTATTATAATGTAATAAAATTTTATATAATCATTTATCCATATAAATAACATGCTTTTGATGGTTTAGATCTTGAAAAAACTGCTCTGCAACTACACCGGAACAGTGGTGCGGTTACTCCAAAAATGGCCCTACACGTAGTATAATGTAATAAAATTTTATATAATCATTTATTCATATAAATAACTTGCTTTTGATGGTTTAGATCTTGAAAAAACTGCTCTGCAACTACACCGGAACAGTGGTGCCGTTACTTCAAAAATGGCCCTACACGTGTTATAATGTAATAAAATTTTATATAATCATTTATCCATATAAATAACATGCTTTTGATGGTTTAGATCTTGAAAAAACTGCTCTGCAACTACACCGGAACAGTAGTGCGGTTGCTCCAAAAATGGCCCTACACGTATTATAATGTAATAAAATTTTATATAATCATTTATCCATATAAATAACATGCTTTTGATGGTTTAGATCTTGAAAAAACTGCTCTGCAACTACACCGGAACAGTGGTGCGGTTACTCCAAAAATGGCCCTACACGTAGTATAATGTAATAAAATTTTATATAATCATTTATTCATATAAATAACTTGCTTTTGATGGTTTAGATCTTGAAAAAACTGCTCTGCAACTACACCGGAACAGTGGTGCCGTTACTTCAAAAATGGCCCTACACGTGTTATAATGTAATAAAATTTTATATAATCATTTATCCATATAAATAACATGCTTTTGATGGTTTAGATCTTGAAAAAACTGCTCTGCAACTACACCGGAACAGTGGTGCGGTTGCTCCAAAAATGGCCCTACACGTATTATAATGTAATAAAATTTTATATAATCATTTATCCATATAAATAACATGCTTTTGATGGTTTAGATCTTGAAAAAACTGCTCTGCAACTACACCGGAACAGTGGTGCGGTTGCTGCAAAAAAGGCCCTACATGTATTATAATGTAATAAAATTTTATATAATCATTTATTCATATAAATAACTTGCTTTTGATGGTTTAGATCTTGAAAAAACTGCTCTGCAACTACAGCGGAACAGTGGTGCCGTTATTTCAAAAATGGCCCTACACGTGTTATAATCTAATAAAATTTTATATAATTATTTATCCATATAAATAACATGCTTTTGATGGTTTAGATCTTAAAAAAACTGCTCTACAACTACACCGGAACAGTGGTGCGGTTACTCCAAAAATGGCCCTACACGAATTATAACGTAATAAAATTTTATATAATCATTTATCCATATAAATAACATGCTTTGATGGTTTAGATCTTTAAAAAACTGCTCTGCAACTACACCGGAACAGTGGTGCGGTTACTCCAAAAATGGCCCTACACGAATTATAAATAATAAAATTTTATATAATCATTTATCCATATAAATAACATGCTTTGATGGTTTAGATCTTTAAAAAACTGCTCTGCAACTACAACGGAACAGTGGTGCGGTTGCTGCAAAAAAGGCCCTACATGTATTATAATGTAATAAAAATTTTATATAATCATTTATTCATATAAATAACTTGCTTTTGATGGTTTAGATCTTGAAAAAACAGCTCTGCAACTACAGCGGAACAGTGGTGCCGTTATTTCAAAAATGGCCCTACACGTGTTATAATCTAATAAAATTTTATATAATTATTTATCCATATAAATAACATGCTTTTGATGGTTTAGATCTTAAAAAAACTGCTCTGCAACTACACCGGAACAGTGGTGCGGTTACTCCAAAAATGGCCCTACACGTAGTATAATGTAATAAAATTTTATATAATCATTTATTCATATAAATAACTTGCTTTTGATGGTTTAGATCTTGAAAAAACTGCTCTGCAACTACACCGGAACAGTGGTGCCGTTACTTCAAAAATGGCCATACACGTATTATAATGTAATAAAATTTTATATAATCATTTATCCATATAAATAACATGCTTTTGATGGTTTAGATCTTGAAAAAACTGCTCTGCAACTACACCGGAACAGTGGTGCGGTTACTCCAAAAATGGCCCTACACGTAGTATAATGTAATAAAATTTTATATAATCATTTATTCATATAAATAACTTGCTTTTGATGGTTTAGATCTTGAAAAAACTGCTCTGCAACTGCACCGGAACAGTGGTGCCGTTACTTCAAAAATGGCCCTACACGTGTTATAATGTAATAAAATTTTATATAATCATTTATCCATATAAATAACATGCTTTTGATGGTTTAGATCTTGAAAAAACTGCTCTGCAACTACACGGGAACAGTGGTGCGGTTGCTCCAAAAATGGCCCTACACGTATTATAATGCAATAAAATTTTATATAATCATTTATCCATATAAATAACATGCTTTTGATGGTTTAGATCTTGAAAAAACTGCTCTGCAACTACACCGGAACAGTGGTGCGGTTACTCCAAAAATGGCCCTACACGTAGTATAATGTAATAAAATTTTATATAATCATTTATTCATATAAATAACTTGCTTTTGATGGTTTAGATCTTGAAAAAACTGCTCTGCAACTACACCGGAACCGTGGTGCCGTTACTTCAAAAATGGCCCTACACGTGTTATAATGTAATAAAATTTTATATAATCATTTATCCATATAAATAACATGCTTTTGATGGTTTAGATCTTGAAAAAACTGCTCTGCAACTACACCGGAACAGTGGTGCGGTTGCTCCAAAAATGGCCCTACACTTATTATAATGTAATAAAATTTTATAGAATCATTTATCCATATAAATAACATGCTTTTGATGGTTTAGATCTTGAAAAAACTGCTCTGCAACTACACCGGAACAGTGGTGCGGTTACTCCAAAAATGGCCCTACACGTATTATAATGTAATAAAATTTTATATAATCATTTATCCATATAAATAACATGCTTTTGATGGTTTAGATCTTGAAAAAACTGCTCTGCAACTACACCGGAACAGTGGTGCGGTTGCTCCAAAAATGGCCTTACACGTAGTATAATGTAATAAAATTTTATATAATCATTTATTCATATAAATAACATGCTTTTGATGGTTTAGATCTTGAAAAAACACCTCTGCAACTACACCGGAACAGTGGTGCCGTTACTTCAAAAATGGCCCTACACGTGTTATAATGTAAAAAAATTTTATATAATCATTTATCCATATAAATAACATGCTTTTGATGGTTTAGATCTTGAAAAAACTGCTCTGCAACTACACCGGAACAGTGGTGCGGTTGCTGCAAAAAAGGCCCTACATGTATTATAATGTAATAAAAATTTTATATAATCATTTATTCATATAAATAACTTGCTTTTGATGGTTTAGATCTTGAAAAAACTGCTCTGCAACTACAGCGGAACAGTGGTGCCGTTATTTCAAAAATGCCCTACACGTGTTATAATCTAATAAAATTTTATATAATTATTTATCCATATAAATAACATGCTTTTGATGGTTTAGATCTTAAAAAAACTGCTCTGCAACTACACCGGAACAGTGGTGCGGTTACTCCAAAAATGGCTCTACACGAATTATAACGTAATAAAATTTTATATAATCATTTATGCATATAAATAACATCCTTTTGATGGTTTATATCTTTAAAAAACTGCTCTGCAACTACACCGGAACAGTGGTGCGGTTACTCCAAAAATTTCCCTACACGTATTATAATGTAATAAAATTTTATATAATCATTTATCCATATAAATAACATGCTTTTGATGGTTTAGATTTTGAAAAAACTGCTCTGCAACTACACCGGAACAGTGGTGCGGTTACTCCAAAAATGGCCCTACACGTAGTATAATGTAATAAAATTTTATATAATCATTTATTCATGTAAATAACTTGCTTTTGATGGTTTAGATCTTGAAAAAACTGCTCTGCAACTACACCGGAACAGTGGTGCCGTTACTTCAAAAATGGCCCTACACGTGTTATAATGTAATAAAATTTTATATAATCATTTATCCATATAAATAACATGCTTTTGATGGTTTAGATCTTGAAAAAACTGCTCTGCAACTACACCGGAACAGTGGTGCGGTTGCTCCAAAAATGGCCCTACACGTATTATAATGTAATAAAATTTTATATAATCATTTATCCATATAAATAACATGCTTTTGATGGTTTAGATCTTGAAAAAACTGCTCTGCAACTACACCGGAACAGTGGTGCGGTTACTCCAAAAATGGCCCTACACGTAGTATAATGTAATAAAATTTTATATAATCATTTATCCATATAAATAACATGCTTTTGATGGTTTAGATCTTGAAAAAACTGCTCTGCAACTACACCGGAACAGTGGTGCGGTTGCTCCAAAAATGGCCCTACACGTATTATAATGTAATAAAATTTTATATAATCATTTATCCATATAAATAACATGCTTTTGATGGTTTAGATCTTGAAAAAACTGCTCTGCAACTACACCGGAACAGTGGTGCCGTTACTCCAAAAATTGCCCTACACGTATTATAATGTAATAAACTTTTATATAATCATTTATCCATATAAATAACATGCTTTTGATGGTTTAGATCTTAAAAAAACTGCTCTGCAACTACACCGGAACAGTGGTGCGGTTACTCCAAAAATGGCTCTACACGAATTATAACGTAATAAAATTTTATATAATCATTTATCCATATAAATAACATCCTTTTGATGGTTTAGATCTTTAAAAAACTGCTCTGCAACTACTCCGGAACAGTGGTGCGGTTACTCCAAAAATTGCCCTACACGTATTATAATGTAATAAAATTTTATATAATCATTTATCCATATAAATAACATGCTTTTGATGGTTTAGATCTTGAAAAAACTGCTCTGCAACTACACCGGAACAGTGGTGCGGTTACTCCAAAAATGGCCCTACACGTAGTATAATGTAATAAAATTTTATATAATCATTTATTCATATAAATAACTTGGTTTTGATGGTTTAGATCTTGAAAAAACTGCTCTGCAACTACACCGGAACAGTGGTGCCGTTACTTCAAAAATGGCCCTACACGTGTTATAATGTTATAAAATTTTATACAATCATTTATCCATATAAATAACATGCTTTTGATGGTTTAGATCTTGAAAAAACTGCTCTGCAACTACACCGGAACAGTGGTGCGGTTACTCCAAAAATGGCCCTACACGTCGTATAATGTAATAAAATTTTATATAATCATTTATTCATATAAATAACTTGCTTTTGATGGTTTAGATCTTGAAAAAACTGCTCTGCAACTACACCGGAACAGTGGTGCCGTTACTTCAAAAATGGCCCTACACGTGTTATAATGTAATTAAATTTTATATAATCATTTATCCATATAAATAACATGCTTTTGATGGTTTAGATCTTGAAAAAACTGCTCTGCAACTACACCGGAACAGTGGTGCGGTTGCTCCAAAAATGGCCCTACACGTATTATAATGTAATAAAATTTTATATAATCATTTATCCATATAAATAACATGCTTTTGATGGTTTAGATCTTGAAAAAACTGCTCTGCAACTACACCGGAACAGTGGTGCGGTTACTCCAAAAATAGCCCTACACGTAGTATAATGTAATAAAATTTTATATAATCATTTATCCATATCAATAACATGCTTTTGATGGTTTAGATCTTGAAAAAACTGCTCTGCAACTACACCGGAACAGTGGTGCGGTTGCTCCAAAAATGGCCCTACACGTATTATAATGTAATAAAATTTTATATAATCATTTATCCATATAAATAACATGCTTTTGATTGTTTAGATCTTGAAAAAACTGCTCTGCAACTACACCGGAACAGTGGTGCGGTTACTCCAAAAATGGCCCTACACGTAGTATAATGTAATAAAATTTTATATAATCATTTATTCATATAAATAACATGCTTTTGATGGTTTAGATCTTGAAAAAACTCCTCTGCAACTACACCGGAATAGTGGTGCCGTTACTTCAAAAATGGCCCTACACGTGTTATAATGTAATAAAATTTTATATAATCATTTATCCATATAAATAACATGCTTTTGATGGTTTTGATCTTGAAAAAACTGCTCTGCAACTACACCAGAACAGTGGTGCGGTTGCTGCAAAAAAGGCCCTACACGTATTATAATGTAATAAAATTTGATTTAATCATTTATCCATATAAATAACATGCTTTTGATGGTTTAGATCTTGAAAAAACTGCTCTTCAACTACACCGGAACAGTGGTGTTGTTACTCCAAAAATGGCCCTACACGTATTATAATGTAATAAAATTTTATATAATCATTTATGCATATAAATAACTTGCTTTTGATGCTTTAGATCTTGAAAAAACTGCTCTGCAACTCCACCGGAACAGTGGTGCCGTTACTTCAAAAATGGCCCTACACGTGTTATAATGTAATAAAATTTTATATAACTATTTATCCATATAAATAACATGCTTTTGATGGTTTAGATCTTTAAAAATTGCTCTGCAACTACACCGGAACAGTGGTGCGGTTACTGCAAAAAAGGCCCTACACGTATTATAATGTAATAAAATTTTATATAATCATTTATCCATATAAATAACATTCTTTTGATGGTTTAGATCTTGAAAAAATTGCTCTGCAACTACACCGGAACAGTGGTGCGGTTACTCCAAAAATGGCCCTACACGTATTATAATGTAATAAAATTTTATATAATCATTTATTCATATAAATAACTTGCTTTTGATGGTTTAGATCTTGAAAAAACTGCTCTGCAACTACACCGGAACAGTGGTGCAGTTACTGCAAAAAAGGCCCTACACGTATTATAATGTAATAAAATTTTATATAATCATTTATCCATATAAATAACATCCTTTTGATGGTTTAGATCTTGAAAAAATTGCTCTGCAACTACACCGGAACAGTGGTGCGGTTACTCAAAAAATGGCCCTACACGTATTATAATGTAATAAAATTTTATATAATCATTTATTCATATAAATAACTTGCTTTTGATGGTTTAGATCTTGAAAAAACTGCTCTGCAACTACACCGGAACAGTGGTGCGGTTACTGCAATAAAGGCCCTATACGTATTATAATGTAATAATATTTTATATAATCATTTATCCATATAAATAACATGCTTTTGATGGTTTAGATCTTGAAAAAACTGCTCTGCAACTACACCGGAACAGTGGTGCTGTTATTCCAAAAATGGCCCTACACGTATTATAATGTAATAAAATTTTATATAATTATTTATTCATATAAATAACTTGCTTTTGATGGTTTAGATCTTGAAAAAACTGCTCTGCAACTACACCGGAACAGTGGTGCCGTTACTTAAAAAATGGCCCTACACGTGTTATAATGTAATAATATTTTATATAATCATTTATCCATATAAATAACATGCTTTTGATGGTTTAGATCTTTAAAAAACTGCTCTGCAACTACACCGGAACAGTGGTGCGGTTACTCCAAAAATGACCCTACATGTATTATAATGTAATAAAATTTTATATAATCATTTATACATATAAATAACT
The DNA here is from genome assembly GCA_030490835.1 of Annona cherimola. Taxonomy (NCBI): domain Eukaryota; kingdom Viridiplantae; phylum Streptophyta; class Magnoliopsida; order Magnoliales; family Annonaceae; genus Annona; species Annona cherimola. Next base: position 82,483 of record JASFXW010000128.1, on the reverse strand, counting down.
TGCTTTTGATGCTTTTGATCTTGAAAAAACTGCTCTGCAACTACAGCGGAACAGTGCTGCCGTTATTTCAAAAATGGCCCTACACGTGTTATAATCTAATAAAATTTTATATAATTATTTATCCATATAAATAACATTCTTTTGATGGTTTAGATCTTAAAAAAACTGCTCTGCAACTACACCGGAACAGTGGTGCGGTTACTCCAAAAATGGCCCTACACGACTTATAACGTAATAAAATTTTATATAATCATTTATCCATATAAATAACATGCTTTGATGGTTTAGATCTTTAAAAAACTGCTCTGCAACTACACCGGAACAGTGGTGCGGTTACTCCAAAAATGGCCCTACACGTATTATAATGTAATAAAATTTTATATAATCATTTATCCATATAAATAACATGCTTTTGATGGTTTAGATCTTGAAAAAACACCTCTGCAACTACACCGGAACAGTGGTGCCGTTACTTCAAAAATCGCCCTACACGTGTTATAATGTAATAAAATTTTATATAATCATTTATCCATATAAATAACATGCTTTTGATGGTTTAGATCTTGAAAAAACTGCTCTGCAACTACACCGGAACAGTGGTGCGGTTGCTCGAAAAATGGCCCTACACGTATTATAATGTAATAAAATTTTATATAATCATTTATCCATATAAATAACATGCTTTTGATGGTTTAGATCTTGAAAAAACTGCTCTGCAACTACACCGGAACAGTGGTGCGGTTACTCCAAAAATGGCCCTACACGTATTATAATGTAATAAAATTTTATATAATCATTTATTCATATAAATAACTTGCTTTTGATGGTTTAGATCTTGAAAAAACTGCTCTGCAACTCCACCGGAACAGTGGTGCCGTTACTTCAAAAATGGCCCTACACGTGTTATAATGTAATAAAATTTTATATAACTATTTATCCATATAAATAACATGCTTTTGATGGTTTAGATCTTTAAAAAATTGCTCTGCAACTACACCGGAACAGTGGTGCGGTTACTGCAAAAAAGGCCCTACACGTATTATAATGTAATAAAATTTTATATAATCATTTATCCATATAAATAACATTCTTTTGATGGTTTAGATCTTGAAAAAATTGCTCTCCAACTACACCGGAACAGTGGTGCGGTTACTCCAAAAATGGCCCTACACGTATTATAATGTAATAAAATTTTATATAATCATTTATGCATATAAATAACTTGCTTTTGATGGTTTAGATCTTGAAAAAACTGCTCTGCAACTACACCGGAACAGTGGTGCAGTTACTGCAAAAAAAGGCCCTACACGTATTATAATGTAATAAAATTTGATATAATCATTTATCCATATAAATAACATCCTTTTGATGGTTTAGATCTTGAAAAAATTGCTCTGCAACTACACCGGAACAGTGGTGCGGTTACTCCAAAAATGACCCTACATGTATTATAATGTAATAAAATTTTATATAATCATTTATACATATAAATAACTTGCTTTTGATGCTTTTGATCTTGAAAAAACTGCTCTGCAACTACAGCGGAACAGTGGTGCCGTTATTTCAAAAATGGCCCTACACGTGTTATAATCTAATAAAATTTTATATAATTATTTATCCATATAAATAACATGCTTTTGATGGTTTAGATCTTAAAAAAACTGCTCTGCAACTACACCGGAACAGTGGTGCGGTTACTCCAAAAATGGCCCTACACGACTTATAACGTAATAAAATTTTATATAATCATTTATCCATATAAATAACATGCTTTGATGGTTTAGATCTTTAAAAAACTGCTCTGCAACTACACCGGAACAGTGGTGCGGTTACTCCAAAAAATGGCCCTACACGTATTATAATGTAATAAAATTTTATATAATCATTTATCCATATAAATAACATGCTTTTGATGGTTTAGATCTTGAAAAAAACACCTCTGCAACTACACCGGAACAGTGGTGCCGTTACTTCAAAAATGGCCCTACACGTGTTATAATGTAATAAAATTTTATATAATCATTTATCCATATAAATAACATGCTTTTGATGGTTTAGATCTTGAAAAAACTGCTCTGCAACTACACCGGAACAGTGGTGCGGTTGCTCCAAAAATGGCCCTACACGTATTATAATGTAATAAAATTTTATATAATCATTTATCCATATAAATAACATGCTTTTGATGGTTTAGATCTTCAAAAAACTGCTCTGCAACTACACCGGAACAGTGGTGCGGTTACTCCAAAAATGGCCCTACACGTAGTATAATGTAATAAAATTTTATATAATCATTTATCCATATAAATAACATGCTTTTGATGGTTTAGATCTTGAAAAAACTGCTCTGCAACTACACCGGAACAGTGGTGCGGTTGCTCCAAAAAATGGCCCTACACGTATTATAATGTAATAAAATTTTATATAATCATTTATCCATATAAATAACATGCTTTTGATGGTTTAGATCTTGAAAAAACTGCTCTGCAACTACACCGGAACAGTGGTGCGGTTACTCAAAAAATGGCCCTACACGTAGTATAATGTAATAAAATTTTATATAATCATTTATTCATATAAATAACATGCCTTCGATGGTTTAGATCTTGAAAAAACTGCTCTGCAACTACACCGGAACAGTGGTGCGGTTACTCCAAAAATGGCCCTACACGTATTATAATGTCATAAAATTTTATATAATCATTTATCCATATAAATAACATGCTTTTGATGGTTTAGATCTTGAAAAAACTGCTCTGCAACTACACCGGAACAGTGGTGCGGTTGCTCCAAAAATGGCCCTACACGTATTATAATGTAATAAAATTTTATATAATCATTTATCCATATAAATAACATGCTTTTGATGGTTTAGATCTTGAAAAAACTGCTCTGCAACTACACCGGAACAGTGGTGCGGTTGCTCCAAAAATGGCCCTACACGTAGTACAATGTAATAAAATTTTATATAATCATTTATTCATATAAATAACATGCTTTTGATGGTTTAGATCTTGAAAAAACACCTCTGCAACTACACCGGAACAGTGGTGCCGTTACTTCAAAAATGGCCCTACACGTGTTATAATGTAATAAAATTTTATATAATCATTTATCCATATAAATAACATGCTTTTGATGGTTTAGATCTTGAAAAAACTGCTCTGCAACTACACCGGAACAGTGGTGCGGTTGCTGCAAAAAAGGCCCTACATGTATTATAATGTAATAAAAATTTTATATAAACATTTATTCATATAAATAACTTGCTTTTGATGGTTTAGATCTTGAAAAAACTGCTCTGCAACTACAGCGGAACAGTGGTGCCGTTATTTCAAAAATGGCCCTACACGTGTTATAATCTAATAAAATTTTATATAATTATTTATCCATATAAATAACATGCTTTTGATGGTTTAGATCTTAAAAAAACTGCTCTGCAACTACACCGGAACAGTGGTGCGGTTACTCCAAAAATGGCTCTACACGAATTATAACGTAATAAAATTTTATATAATCATTTATCCATATAAATAACATCCTTTTGATGGTTTAGATCTTTAAAAAACTGCTCTGCAACTACACCGGAACAGTGGTGCGGTTACTCCAAAAATTGCCCTACACGTATTATAATGTAATAAAATTTTATATAATCATTTATCCATATAAATAACATGCTTTTGATGGTTTAGATCTTGAAAAAACTGCTCTGCAACTACACCGGAACAGTGGTGCGGTTACTCCAAAAATGGCCCTACACGTAGTATAATGTAATAAAATTTTATATAATCATTTATTCATATAAATAACTTGCTTTTGATGGTTTAGATCTTGAAAAAACTGCTCTGCAACTACACCGGAACAGTGGTGCCGTTACTTCAAAAATGGCCCTACAAGTGTTATAATGTAATAAAATTTTATACAATCATTTATCCATATAAATAACATGCTTTTGATGGTTTAGATCTTGAAAAAACTGCTCTGCAACTACACCGGAACAGTGGTGCGGTTGCTCCAAAAATGGCCCTACACGTATTATAATGTAATAAAATTTTATATAATCATTTATCCATATAAATAACATGCTTTTGATGGTTCAGATCTTGAAAAAACTGCTCTGCAACTACACCGGAACAGTGGTGCCGTTGCTCCAAAAATGGCCCTACACGTAGTATAATGTAATAAAATTTTATATAATCATTTATTCATATAAATAACATGCTTTTGATGGTTTAGATCTTGAAAAAACACCTCTGCAACTACACCGGAACAGTGGTGCCGTTACTTCAAAAATGGCCCTACACGTGTTATAATGTAATAAAATTTTATATAATCATTTATCCATATAAATAACATGCTTTTGATGGTTTAGATCTTGAAAAAACTGCTCTGCAACTACACCGGAACAGTGGTGCGGTTGCTGCAAAAAAGGCCCTACATGTATTATAATGTAATAAAAATTTTATATAATCATTTATTCATATAAATAACTTGCTTTTGATGGTTTAGATCTTGAAAAAACTGCTCTGCAACTACAGCGGAACAGTGGTACCGTTATTTCAAAAATGGCCCTACACGTGTTATAATCTAATAAAATTTTATATAATTATTTATCCATATAAATAACATGCTTTTGATGGTTTAGATCTTAAAAAAACTGCTCTGCAACTACACCGGAACAGTGGTGCGGTTACTCCAAAAATGGCTCTACACGAATTATAACGTAATAAAATTTTATATAATCATTTATCCATATAAATAACATCCTTTTGATGGTTTAGATCTTTAAAAAACTGCTCTGCAACTACACCGGAACAGTGGTGCGGTTACTCCAAAAATTGCCCTACACGTAATGTAATAAAATTTTATATAATCATTTATCCATATAAATAACATGCTTTTGATGGTTTAGATCTTGAAAAAACTGCTCTGCAACTACACCGGAACAGTGGTGCGGTTACTCCAAAAATGGCCCTACACGTAGTATAATGTAATAAAATTTTATATAATCATTTATTCATATAAATAACTTGCTTTTGATGGTTTAGATCTTGAAAAAACTGCTCTGCAACTACACCGGAACAGTGGTGCCGTTACTCCAAAAATGGCCCTACACGTAGTATAATGTAATAAAATTTTATATAATCATTTATTCATATAAATAACATGCTTTCGATGGTTTAGATCTTGAAAAAACTGCTCTGCAACTACACCGGAACAGTGGTGCGGTTACTCCAAAAATGGCCCTACACGTAGTATAATGTAATAAAATTTTATATAATCATTTATCCATATAAATAACATGCTTTTGATGGTTTAGATCTTGAAAAAACTGCTCTGCAACTACACCGGAACAGTGGTGCGGTTGCTCCAAAAATGGCCCTACACGTATTATAATGTAATAAAATTTTATATAATCATTTATCCATATAAATAACATTCTTTTGATGGTTTAGATCTTGAAAAAATTGCTCTGCAACTACACCGGAACAGTGGTGCGGTTACTCCAAAAATGGCCCTACACGTATTATAATGTAATAAAATTTTATATAATCATTTATGCATATAAATAACTTGCTTTTGATGGTTTAGATCTTGAAAAAACTGCTCTGCAACTACACCGGAACAGTGGTGCAGTTACTGCAAAAAAGGCCCTACACGTATTATAATGTAATAAAATTTGATATAATCATTTATCCATATAAATAACATCCTTTTGATGGTTTAGATCTTGAAAAAATTGCTCTGCAACTACACCGGAACAGTGGTGCGGTTACTCCAAAAATGACCCTACATGTATTATAATGTAATAAAATTTTATATAATCATTTATACATATAAATTACTTGCTTTTGATGCTTTTGATCTTGAAAAAACTGCTCTGCAACTACAGCGGAACAGTGGTGCCGTTATTTCAAAAATGGCCCTACACGTGTTATAATCTAATAAAATTTTATATAATTATTTATCCATATAAATAACATGCTTTTGATGGTTTAGATCTTAAAAAAACTGCTCTGCAACTACACCGGAACAGTGGTGCGGTTACTCCAAAAATGGCCCTACACGACTTATAACGTAATAAAATTTTATATAATCATTTATCCATATAAATAACATGCTTTGATGGTTTAGATCTTTAAAAAACTGCTCTGCAACTACACCGGAACAGTGGTGCGGTTACTCCAAAAATGGCCCTACACGTATTATAATGTAATAAAATTTTATATAATCATTTATCCATATAAATAACATGCTTTTGATGGTTTAGATCTTGAAAAAACACCTCTGCAACTACACCGGAACAGTGGTGCCGTTACTTCAAAAATGGCCCTACACGTGTTATAATGTAATAAAATTTTATATAATCATTTATCCATATAAATAACATGCTTTTGATGGTTTAGATCTTGAAAAAACTGCTCTGCAACTACACCGGAACAGTGGTGCGGTTGCTCCAAAAATGGCCCTACACGTATTATAATGTAATAAAATTTTATATAATCATTTATCCATATAAATAACATGCTTTTGATGGTTTAGATCTTGAAAAAACTGCTCTGCAACTACACCGGAACAGTGGTGCGGTTACTCCAAAAATGGCCCTACACGTAGTATAATGTAATAAAATTTTATATAATCATTTATCCATATAAATAACATGCTTTTGATGGTTTAGATCTTGAAAAAACTGCTCTGCAACTACACCGGAACAGTGGTGCGGTTGCTCCAAAAATGGCCCTACACGTATTATAATGTAATAAAATTTTATATAATCATTTATCCATATAAATAACATGCTTTTGATGGTTTAGATCTTGAAAAAACTGCTCTGCAACTACACCGGAACAGTGGTGCGGTTACTCAAAAAATGGCCCTACACGTAGTATAATGTAATAAAATTTTATATAATCATTTATTCATATAAATAACATGCTTTCGATGGTTTAGATCTTGAAAAAACTGCTCTGCAACTACACCGGAACAGTGGTGCGGTTACTCCAAAAATGGCCCTACACGTATTATAATGTAATAAAATTTTATATAATCATTTATCCATATAAATAACATGCTTTTGATGGTTTAGATCTTGAAAAAACTGCTCTGCAACTACACCGGAACAGTGGTGCGGTTGCTCCAAAAATGGCCCTACACGTATTATAATGTAATAAAATTTTATATAATCATTTATCCATATAAATAACATGCTTTTGATGGTTTAGATCTTGAAAAAACTGCTCTGCAACTACACCGGAACAGTGGTGCGGTTGCTCCAAAAATGGCCCTACACGTAGTACAATGTAATAAAATTTTATATAATCATTTATTCATATAAATAACATGCTTTTGATGGTTTAGATCTTGAAAAAACACCTCTGCAACTACACCGGAACAGTGGTGCCGTTACTTCAAAAATGGCCCTACACGTGTTATAATGTAATAAAATTTTATATAATCATTTATCCATATAAATAACATGCTTTTGATGGTTTAGATCTTGAAAAAACTGCTCTGCAACTACACCGGAACAGTGGTGCGGTTGCTGCAAAAAAGGCCCTACATGTATTATAATGTAATAAAAATTTTATATAATCATTTATTCATATAAATAACTTGCTTTTGATGGTTTAGATCTTGAAAAAACTGCTCTGCAACTACAGCGGAACAGTGGTGCCGTTATTTCAAAAATGGCCCTACACGTGTTATAATCTAATAAAATTTTATATAATTATTTATCCATATAAATAACATGCTTTTGATGGTTTAGATCTTAAAAAAACTGCTCTACAACTACACCGGAACAGTGGTGCGGTTACTCCAAAAATGGCTCTACACGAAATATAACGTAATAAAATTTTATATAATCATTTATCCATATAAATAACATCCTTTTGATGGTTTAGATCTTTAAAAAACTGCTCTGCAACTACACCGGAACAGTGGTGCGGTTACTCCAAAAATTGCCCTACACGTATTATAATGTAATAAAATTTTATATAATCATTTATCCATATAAATAACATGCTTTTGATGGTTTAGATCTTGAAAAAACTGCTCTGCAACTACACCGGAACAGTGGTGCGGTTACTCCAAAAATGGCCCTACACGTAGTATAATGTAATAAAATTTTATATAATCATTTATTCATATAAATAACTTGCTTTTGATGGTTTAGATCTTGAAAAAACTGCTCTGCAACTACACCGGAACAGTGGTGCCGTTACTTAAAAAATGGCCCTACACGTGTTATAATGTAATAAAATTTTATACAATCATTTATCCATATAAATAACATGCTTTTGATGGTTTAGATCTTGAAAAAACTGCTCTGCAACTACACCGGAACAGTGGTGCGGTTGCTCCAAAAATGGCCCTACACGTATTATAATGTAATAAAATTTTATATAATCATTTATCCATATAAATAACATGCTTTTGATGGTTTAGATCTTGAAAAAACTGCTCTGCAACTACACCGGAACAGTGGTGCGGTTGCTCCAAAAATGGCCCTACACGTAGTACAATGTAATAAAATTTTATATAATCATTTATTCATATAAATAACATGCTTTTGATGGTTTAGATCTTGAAAAAACACCTCTGCAACTACACCGGAACAGTGGTGCCGTTACTTCAAAAATGGCCCTACACGTGTTATAATGTAATAAAATTTTATATAATCATTTATCCATATAAATAACATGCTTTTGATGGTTTAGATCTTGAAAAAACTGCTCTGCAACTACACCGGAACAGTGGTGCGGTTGCTGCAAAAAAGGCCCTACATGTATTATAATGTAATAAAAATTTTATATAATCATTTATTCATATAAATAACTTGCTTTTGATGGTTTAGATCTTGAAAAAACTGCTCTGCAACTACAGCGGAACAGTGGTGCCGTTATTTCAAAAATGGCCCTACACGTGTTATAATCTAATAAAATTTTATATAATTATTTATCCATATAAATAACATGCTTTTGATGGTTTAGATCTTAAAAAAACTGCTCTGCAACTACACCGGAACAGTGGTGCGGTTACTCCAAAAATGGCTCTACACGAATTATAACGTAATAAAATTTTATATAATCATTTATCCATATAAATAACATCCTTTTGATGGTTTAGATCTTTAAAAAACTGCTCTGCAACTACACCGGAACAGTGGTGCGGTTACTCCAAAAATTGCCCTACACGTATTATAATGTAATAAAATTTTATATAATCATTTATCCATATAAATAACATGCTTTTGATGGTTTAGATCTTGAAAAAACTGCTCTGCAACTACACCGGAACAGTGGTGCGGTTACTCCAAAAATGGCCCTACACGTAGTATAATGTAATAAAATTTTATATAATCATTTATGCATATAAATAACTTGCTTTTGATGGTTTAGATCTTGAAAAAACTGCTCTGCAACTACACCGGAACAGTGGTGCAGTTACTGCAAAAAAGGCCCTACACGTATTATAATGTAATAAAATTTGATATAATCATTTATCCATATAAATAACATCCTTTTGATGGTTTAGATCTTGAAAAAATTGCTCTGCAACTACACCGGAACAGTGGTGCGGTTACTCCAAAAATGACCCTACATGTATTATAATGTAATAAAATTTTATATAATCATTTATACATATAAATAACTTGCTTTTGATGCTTTTGATCTTGAAAAAACTGCTCTGCAACTACAGCGGAACATTGTGCCGTTATTTCAAAAATGGCCCTACACGTGTTATAATCTAATAAAATTTTATATAATTATTTATCCATATAAATAACATGCTTTTGATGGTTTAGATCTTAAAAAAACTGCTCTGCATCTACACCGGAACAGTGGTGCGGTTACTCCAAAAATGGCCCTACACGACTTATAACGTAATAAAATTTTATATAATCATTTATCCATATAAATAACATGCTTTGATGGTTTAGATCTTTAAAAAACTGCTCTGCAACTACACCGGAACAGTGGTGCGGTTACTCCAAAAATGGCCCTACACGTATTATAATGTAATAAAATTTTATATAATCATTTATCCATATAAATAACATGCTTTTGATGGTTTAGATCTTGAAAAAACACCTCTGCAACTACACCGGAACAGTGGTGCCGTTACTTCAAAAATGGCCCTACACGTGTTATAATGTAATAAAATTTAATATAATCATTTATCCATATAAATAACATGCTTTTGATGGTTTAGATCTTGAAAAAACTGCTCTGCAACTACACCGGAACAGTGGTGCGGTTGCTCCAAAAATGGCCCTACACGTATTATAATGTAATAAAATTTTATATAATCATTTATCCATATAAATAACATGCTTTTGATGGTTTAGATCTTGAAAAAACTGCTCTGCAACTACACCGGAACAGTGGTGCGGTTACTCCAAAAATGGCCCTACACGTAGTATAATGTAATAAAATTTTATATAATCATTTATCCATATAAATAACATGCTTTTGATGGTTTAGATCTTGAAAAAACTGCTCTGCAACTACACCGGAACAGTGGTGCGGTTGCTCCAAAAATGGCCCTACACGTATTATAATGTAATAAAATTTTATATAATCATTTATCCATATAAATAACATGCTTTTGATGGTTTAGATCTTGAAAAAACTGCTCTGCAACTACACCGGAACAGTGGTGCGGTTACTCACAAAATGGCCCTACACGTAGTATAATGTAATAAAATTTTATATAATCATTTATTCATATAAATAACATGCTTTTGATGGTTCAGATCTTGAAAAAACTGCTCTGCAACTACACCGGAACAGTGGTGCCGTTGCTCCAAAAATGGCCCTACACGTAGTATAATGTAATAAAATTTTATATAATCATTTATTCATATAAATAACATGCTTTTGATGGTTTAGATCTTGAAAAAACACCTCTGCAACTACACCGGAACAGTGGTGCCGTTACTTCAAAAATGGCCCTACACGTGTTATAATGTAATAAAATTTTATATAATCATTTATCCATATAAATAACATGCTTTTGATGGTTTAGATCTTGAAAAAACTGCTCTGCAACTACACCGGAACAGTGGTGCGGTTGCTGCAAAAAAGGCCCTACATGTATTATAATGTAATAAAAATTTTATATAATCATTTATTCATATAAATAACTTGCTTTTGATGGTTTAGATCTTGAAAAAACTGCTCGGCAACTACAGCGGAACAGTGGTACCGTTATTTCAAAAATGGCCCTACACGTGTTATAATCTAATAAAATTTTATATAATTATTTATCCATATAAATAACATGCTTTTGATGGTTTAGATCTTAAAAAAACTGCTCTGCAACTACACCGGAACAGTGGTGCGGTTACTCCAAAAATGGCTCTACACGAATTATAACGTAATAAAATTTTATATAATCATTTATCCATATAAATAACATCCTTTTGATGGTTTAGATCTTTAAAAAACTGCTCTGCAACTACACCGGAACAGTGGTGCGGTTACTCCAAAAATTGCCCTACACGTATTATAATGTAATAAAATTTTATATAATCATTTATCCATATAAATAACATGCTTTTGATGGTTTAGATCTTGAAAAAACTGCTCTGCAACTAAACCGGAACAGTGGTGCGGTTACTCCAAAAATGGCCCTACACGTAGTATAATGTAATAAAATTTTATATAATCATTTATTCATATAAATAACTTGCTTTTGATGGTTTAGATCTTGAAAAAACTGCTCTGCAACTACACCGGAACAGTGGTGCCGTTACTCCAAAAATGGCCCTACACGTAGTATAATGTAATAAAATTTTATATAATCATTTATTCATATAAATAACATGCTTTCGATGGTTTAGATCTTGAAAAAACTGCTCTGCAACTACACCGGAACAGTGGTGCGGTTACTCCAAAAATGGCCCTACACGTAGTATAATGTAATAAAATTTTATATAATCATTTATCCATATAAATAACATGCTTTTGATGGTTTAGATCTTGAAAAAACTGCTCTGCAACTACACCGGAACAGTGGTGCGGTTGCTCCAAAAATGGCCCAACACGTATTATAATGTAATAAAATTTTATATAATCATTTATCCATATAAATAACATGCTTTTGATGGTTTAGATCTTGAAAAAACTGCTCTGCAACTACACCGGAACAGTGGTGCGGTTGCTCCAAAAATTGCCCTACACGTAGTATAATGTAATAAAATTTTATATAATCATTTATTCATATAAATAACATGCTTTTGATGGTTTAGATCTTGAAAAAACACCACTGCAACTACACCGGAACAGTGGTGCCGTTACTTCAAAAATGGCCCTACACGTGTTATAATGTAATAAAATTTTATATAATCATTTATCCATATAAATAACATGCTTTTAATGGTTTAGATCTTGAAAAAACTACTCTGCAACTACACCGGAAAAGTGGTGCGGTTGCTGCAAAAAAGGCCCTACATGTATTATAATGTAATAAAAATTTTATATAATCATTTATTCATATAAATAACTTGCTTTTGATGGTTTAGATCTTGAAAAAACTGCTCTGCAACTACAGCGGAACAGTGGTGCCGTTATTTCAAAAATGGCCCTACACGTGTTATAATCTAATAAAATTTTATATAATTATTTATCCATATAAATAACATGCTTTTGATGGTTTAGATCTTAAAAAAACTGCTCTGCAACTACACCGGAACAGTGGTGCGGTTACTCCAAAAATGGCTCTACACGAATTATAACGTAATAAAATTTTATATAATCATTTATCCATATAAATAACATCCTTTTGATGGTTTAGATCTTTAAAAAACTGCTCTGCACCTACACCGGAACAGTGGTGCAGTTACTCCAAAAATTGCCCTACACGTATTATAATGTAATAAAATTTTATATAATCATTTATCCATATAAATAACATGCTTTTGATGGTTTAGATCTTGAAAAAACTGCTCTGCAACTACACCGGAACAGTGGTGCGGTTACTCCAAAAATGGCCCTACACGTAGTATAATGTAATAAAATTTTATATAATCATTTATTCATATAAATAACTTGCTTTTGATGGTTTAGATCTTGAAAAAACTGCTCTGCAACTACACCGGAACAGTGGTGCCGTTACTTCAAAAATGGCCCTACACGTGTTATAATGTAATAAAATTTTATACAATCATTTATCCATATAAATAACATGCTTTTGATGGTTTAGATCTTGAAAAAACTGCTCTGCAACTACACCGGAACAGTGGTGCGGTTGCTCCAAAAATGGCCCTACACGTATTATAATGTAATAAAATTTTATATAATCATTTATCCATATAAATAACATGCTTTTGATGGTTTAGATCTTGAAAAAACTGCTCTGCAACTACACCGGAACAGTGGTGCGGTTGCTCCAAAAATGGCCCTACACGTAGTATAATGTAATAAAATTTTATATAATCATTTATTCATATAAATAACATGCTTTTGATGGTTTATATCTTGAAAAAACACCTCTGAAACTACACCGGAACAGTGGTGCCGTTACTTCAAAAATGGCCCTACACGTATTATAATGTAATAAAATTTTATATAATCATTTATCCATATAAATAACATGCTTTTGATGGTTTAGATCTTGAAAAAACTGCTCTGCAACTACACCGGAACAGTGGTGCGGTTGCTGCAAAAAAGGCCCTACATGTATTATAATGTAATAAAAATTTTATATAATCATTTATTCATATAAATAACTTGCTTTTGATGGTTTAGATCTTGAAAAAACTGCTCTGCAACTACACCGGAACAGTGGTGCGGTTGCTCCAAAAATTGCCCTACACGTAGTATAATGTAATAAAATTTTATATAATCATTTATTCATATAAATAACATGCTTTTGATGGTTTAGATCTTGAAAAAACACCTCTGCAACTACACCGGAACAGTGGTGCCGTTACTTCAAAAATGGCCCTACACGTGTTATAATGTAATAAAATTTTATATAATCATTTATCCATATAAATAACATGCTTTTAATGGTTTAGATCTTGAAAAAACTGCTCTGCAACTACACCGGAAAAGTGGTGCGGTTGCTGCAAAAAAGGCCCTACAGGTATTATAATGTAATAAAAATTTTATATAATCATTTATTCATATAAATAACTTGCTTTTGATGGTTTAGATCTTGAAAAAACTGCTCTGCAACTACAGCGGAACAGTGGTGCCGTTATTTCAAAAATGGCCCTACACGTGTTATAATCTAATAAAATTTTATATAATTATTTATCCATATAAATAACATGCTTTTGATGGTTTAGATCTTAAAAAAACTGCTCTGCAACTACACCGGAACAGTGGTGCGGTTACTCCAAAAATGGCTCTACACGAATTATAACGTAATAAAATTTTATATAATCATTTATCCATATAAATAACATCCTTTTGATGGTTTAGATCTTTAAAAAACTGCTCTGCACCTACACCGGAACAGTGGTGCGGTTACTCCAAAAATTGCCCTACACGTATTATAATGTAATAAAATTTTATATAATCATTTATCCATATAAATAACATGCTTTTGATGGTTTAGATCTTGAAAAAACTGCTCTGCAACTACACCGGAACAGTGGTGCGGTTACTCCAAAAATGGCCCTACACGTAGTATAATGTAATAAAATTTTATATAATCATTTATTCATATAAATAACTTGCTTTTGATGGTTTAGATCTTGAAAAAACTGCTCTGCAACTACACCGGAACAGTGGTGCCGTTACTTCAAAAATGGCCCTACACGTGTTATAATGTAATAAAATTTTATACAATCATTTATCCATATAAATAACATGCTTTTGATGGTTTAGATCTTGAAAAAACTGCTCTGCAACTACACCGGAACAGTGGTGCGGTTGCTCCAAAAATGGCCCTACACGTATTATAATGTAATAAAATTTTATATAATCATTTATCCATATAAATAACATGCTTTTGATGGTTTAGATCTTGAAAAAACTGCTCTGCGACTACACCGGAACAGTGGTGCGGTTGCTCCAAAAATGGCCCTACACGTAGTACAATGTAATAAAATTTTATATAATCATTTATTCATATAAATAACATGCTTTTGATGGTTTAGATCTTGAAAAAACACCTCTGCAACTACACCGGAACAGTGGTGCCGTTACTTCAAAAATGGCCCTACACGTGTTATAATGTAATAAAATTTTATATAATCATTTATCCATATAAATAACATGCTTTTGATGGTTTAGATCTTGAAAAAACTGCTCTGCAACTACACCGGAACAGTGGTGCGGTTGCTGCAAAAAAGGCCCTACATGTATTATAATGTAATAAAAATTTTATATAATCAGTTATTCATATAAATAACTTGCTTTTGATGGTTTAGATCTTGAAAAAACTGCTCTGCAACTACAGCGGAACAGTGGTGCCGTTATTTCAAAAATGGCCCTACACGTGTTATAATCTAATAAAATTTTATATAATTATTTATCCATATAAATAACATGCTTTTGATGGTTTAGATCTTAAAAAAACTGCTCTGCAACTACACCGGAACAGTGGTGCGGTTACTCCAAAAATGGCTCTACACGAATTATAACGTAATAAAATTTTATATAATCATTTATCCATATAAATAACATCCTTTTGATGGTTTAGATCTTTAAAAAACTGCTCTGCAACTACACCGGAACAGTGGTGCGGTTACTCCAAAAATTGCCCTACACGTATTATAATGTAATAAAATTTTATATAATCATTTATCCATATAAATAACATGCTTTTGATGGTTTAGATCTTGAAAAAACTGCTCTGCAACTACACCGGAACAGTGGTGCGGTTACTCCAAAAATGGCCCTACACGTAGTATAATGTAATAAAATTTTATATAATCATTTATTCATATAAATAACTTGCTTTTGATGGTTTAGATCTTGAAAAAACTGCTCTGCAACTACACCGGAACAGTGGTGCCGTTACTTAAAAAATGGCCCTACACGTGTTATAATGTAATAAAATTTTATACAATCATTTATCCATATAAATAACATGCTTTTGATGGTTTAGATCTTGAAAAAACTGCTCTGCAACTACACCAGAACAGTGGTGCGGTTGCTCCAAAAATGGCCCTACACGTATTATAATGTAATAAAATTTTATATAATCATTTATCCATATAAATAACATGCTTTTGATGGTTCAGATCTTGAAAAAACTGCTCTGCAACTACACCGGAACAGTGGTGCCGTTGCTCCAAAAATGGCCCTACACGTAGTATAATGTAATAAAATTTTATATAATCATTTATTCATATAAATAACATGCTTTTGATGGTTTAGATCTTGAAAAAACACCTCTGCAACTACACCGGAACAGTGGTGCCGTTACTTCAAAAATGGCCCTACACGTGTTATAATGTAATAAAATTTTATATAATCATTTATCCATATAAATAACATGCTTTTGATGGTTTAGATCTTGAAAAAACTGCTCTGCAACTACACCGGAACAGTGGTGCGGTTGCTGCAAAAAAGGCCCTACATGTATTATAATGTAATAAAAATTTTATATAATCATTTATTCATATAAATAACTTGCTTTTGATGGTTTAGATCTTGAAAAAACTGCTCGGCAACTACAGCGGAACAGTGGTACCGTTATTTCAAAAATGGCCCTACACGTGTTATAATCTAATAAAATTTTATATAATTATTTATCCATATAAATAACATGCTTTTGATGGTTTAGATCTTAAAAAAACTGCTCTGCAACTACACCGGAACAGTGGTGCGGTTACTCCAAAAATGGCTCTACACGAATTATAACGTAATAAAATTTTATATAATCATTTATCCATATAAATAACATCCTTTTGATGGTTTAGATCTTTAAAAAACTGCTCTGCAACTACACCGGAACAGTGGTGCGGTTACTCCAAAAATTGCCCTACACGTATTATAATGTAATAAAATTTTATATAATCATTTATCCATATAAATAACATGCTTTTGATGGTTTAGATCTTGAAAAAACTGCTCTGCAACTACACCGGAACAGTGGTGCGGTTACTCCAAAAATGGCCCTACACGTAGTATAATGTAATAAAATTTTATATAATCATTTATTCATATAAATAACTTGCTTTTGATGGTTTAGATCTTGAAAAAACTGCTCTGCAACTACACCGGAACAGTGGTGCCGTTACTCCAAAAATGGCCCTACACGTAGTATAATGTAATAAAATTTTATATAATCATTTATTCATATAAATAACATGCTTTCGATGGTTTAGATCTTGAAAAAACTGCTCTGCAACTACACCGGAACAGTGGTGCGGTTACTCCAAAAATGGCCCTACACGTAGTATAATGTAATAAAATTTTATATAATCATTTATCCATATAAATAACATGCTTTTGATGGTTTAGATCTTGAAAAAACTGCTCTGCAACTACACCGGAACAGTGGTGCGGTTGCTCCAAAAATGGCCCTACACGTATTATAATGTAATAAAATTTTATATAATCATTTATCCATATAAATAACATGCTTTTGATGGTTTAGATCTTGAAAAAACTGCTCTGCAACTACACCGGAACAGTGGTGCGGTTGCTCCAAAAATTGCCCTACACGTAGTATAATGTAATAAAATTTTATATAATCATTTATTCATATAAATAACATGCTTTTGATGGTTTAGATCTTGAAAAAACACCACTGCAACTACACCGGAACAGTGGTGCCGTTACTTCAAAAATGGCCCTACACGTGTTATAATGTAATAAAATTTTATATAATCATTTATCCATATAAATAACATGCTTTTAATGGTTTAGATCTTGAAAAAACTACTCTGCAACTACACCGGAAAAGTGGTGCGGTTGCTGCAAAAAAGGCCCTACATGTATTATAATGTAATAAAAATTTTATATAATCATTTATTCATATAAATAACTTGCTTTTGATGGTTTAGATCTTGAAAAAACTGCTCTGCAACTACAGCGGAACAGTGGTGCCGTTATTTCAAAAATGGCCCTACACGTGTTATAATCTAATAAAATTTTATATAATTATTTATCCATATAAATAACATGCTTTTGATGGTTTAGATCTTAAAAAAACTGCTCTGCAACTACACCGGAACAGTGGTGCGGTTACTCCAAAAATGGCTCTACACGAATTATAACGTAATAAAATTTTATATAATCATTTATCCATATAAATAACATCCTTTTGATGGTTTAGATCTTTAAAAAACTGCTCTGCACCTACACCGGAACAGTGGTGCAGTTACTCCAAAAATTGCCCTACACGTATTATAATGTAATAAAATTTTATATAATCATTTATCCATATAAATAACATGCTTTTGATGGTTTAGATCTTGAAAAAACTGCTCTGCAACTACACCGGAACAGTGGTGCGGTTACTCCAAAAATGGCCCTACACGTAGTATAATGTAATAAAATTTTATATAATCATTTATTCATATAAATAACTTGCTTTTGATGGTTTAGATCTTGAAAAAACTGCTCTGCAACTACACCGGAACAGTGGTGCCGTTACTTCAAAAATGGCCCTACACGTGTTATAATGTAATAAAATTTTATACAATCATTTATCCATATAAATAACATGCTTTTGATGGTTTAGATCTTGAAAAAACACCTCTGCAACTACACCGGAACAGTGGTGCCGTTACTTCAAAAATGGCCCTACACGTGTTATAATGTAATAAAATTTTATATAATCATTTATCCATATAAATAACATGCTTTTGATGGTTTAGATCTTGAAAAAACTGCTCTGCAACTACACCGGAACAGTGGTGCGGTTGCTGCAAAAAAGGCCCTACATGTATTATAATGTAATAAAAATTTTATATAATCATTTATTCATATAAATAACTTGCTTTTGATGGTTTAGATCTTGAAAAAACTGCTCTGCAACTACACCGGAACAGTGGTGCGGTTGCTCCAAAAATTGCCCTACACGTAGTATAATGTAATAAAATTTTATATAATCATTTATTCATATAAATAACATGCTTTTGATGGTTTAGATCTTGAAAAAACACCTCTGCAACTACACCGGAACAGTGGTGCCGTTACTTCAAAAATGGCCCTACACGTGTTATAATGTAATAAAATTTTATATAATCATTTATCCATATAAATAACATGCTTTTAATGGTTTAGATCTTGAAAAAACTGCTCTGCAACTACACCGGAAAAGTGGTGCGGTTGCTGCAAAAAAGGCCCTACAGGTATTATAATGTAATAAAAATTTTATATAATCATTTATTCATATAAATAACTTGCTTTTGATGGTTTAGATCTTGAAAAAACTGCTCTGCAACTACAGCGGAACAGTGGTGCCGTTATTTCAAAAATGGCCCTACACGTGTTATAATCTAATAAAATTTTATATAATTATTTATCCATATAAATAACATGCTTTTGATGGTTTAGATCTTAAAAAAACTGCTCTGCAACTACACCGGAACAGTGGTGCGGTTACTCCAAAAATGGCTCTACACGAATTATAACGTAATAAAATTTTATATAATCATTTATCCATATAAATAACATCCTTTTGATGGTTTAGATCTTTAAAAAACTGCTCTGCACCTACACCGGAACAGTGGTGCGGTTACTCCAAAAATTGCCCTACACGTATTATAATGTAATAAAATTTTATATAATCATTTATCCATATAAATAACATGCTTTTGATGGTTTAGATCTTGAAAAAACTGCTCTGCAACTACACCGGAACAGTGGTGCGGTTACTCCAAAAATGGCCCTACACGTAGTATAATGTAATAAAATTTTATATAATCATTTATTCATATAAATAACTTGCTTTTGATGGTTTAGATCTTGAAAAAACTGCTCTGCAACTACACCGGAACAGTGGTGCCGTTACTTCAAAAATGGCCCTACACGTGTTATAATGTAATAAAATTTTATACAATCATTTATCCATATAAATAACATGCTTTTGATGGTTTAGATCTTGAAAAAACTGCTCTGCAACTACACCGGAACAGTGGTGCGGTTGCTCCAAAAATGGCCCTACACGTATTATAATGTAATAAAATTTTATATAATCATTTATCCATATAAATAACATGCTTTTGATGGTTTAGATCTTGAAAAAACTGCTCTGCAACTACACCGGAACAGTGGTGCGGTTGCTCCAAAAATGGCCCTACACGTAGTATAATGTAATAAAATTTTATGTAATCATTTATTCATATAAATAACATGCTTTTGATGGTTTATATCTTGAAAAAACACCTCTGCAACTACACCGGAACAGTGGTGCCGTTACTTCAAAAATGGCCCTACACGTATTATAATGTAATAAAATTTTATATAATCATTTATCCATATAAATAACATGCTTTTGATGGTTTAGATCTTGAAAAAACTGCTCTGCAACTACACCGGAACAGTGGTGCGGTTGCTGCAAAAAAGGCCCTACATGTATTATAATGTAATAAAAATTTTATATAATCATTTATTCATATAAATAACTTGCTTTTGATGGTTTAGATCTTGAAAAAACTGCTCTGTAACTACAGCGGAACAGTGGTGCCGTTATTTCAAAAATGGCCCTACACGTGTTATAATCTAATAAAATTTTATATAATTATTTATCCATATAAATAACATGCTTTTGATGGTTTAGATCTTAAAAAAACTGCTCTGCAACTACACCGGAACAGTGGTGCGGTTACTCCAAAAATGGCTCTACACGAATTATAACGTAATAAAATTTTATATAATCATTTATCCATATAAATAACATCCTTTTGATGGTTTAGATCTTTAAAAAACTGCTCTGCAACTACACCGGAACAGTGGTGCGGTTACTACAAAAATTGCCCTACACGTATTATAATGTAATAAAATTTTATATAATCATTTATCCATATAAATAACATGCTTTTGATGGTTTAGATCTTGAAAAAACTGCTCTGCAACTACACCGGAACAGTGGTGCGGTTACTCCAAAAATGGCCCTACACGTAGTATAATGTAATAAAATTTTATATAATCATTTATTCATATAAATAACTTGCTTTGATGGTTTAGATCTTGCAAAAACTGCTCTGCAACTACACCGGAACAGTGGTGCCGTTACTTCAAAAATTGCCCTACACGTGTTATAATGTAATAAAATTTTATACAATCATTTATCCATATAAATAACATGCTTTTGATTGTTTAGATCTTGAAAAAACTGCTCTGCAACTACACCGGAACAGTGGTGCCGTTACTTCAAAAATGGCCCTACACGTGTTATAATGTAATAAAATTTTATATAATCATTTATCCATATAAATAACATGCTTTTGATGGTTTAGATCTTGAAAAAACTGCTCTGCAACTACACCGGAACAGTGGTGCGGTTCCTCCAAAAATGGCCCTACACGTAGTATAATGTAATAAAATTTTATATAATCATTTATTCATATAAATAACTTGCTTTTGATGGTTTAGATCTTGAAAAAACTGCTCTGCAACTACACCGGAACAGTGGTGCGGTTACTCCAAAAATGGCCCTACACGTAGTATAATGTAATAAAATTTTATATAATCATTTATTCATATAAATAACATGCTTTCGATGGTTTAGATCTTGAAAAAACTGCTCTGCAACTACACCGGAACAGTGGTGCGGTTACTCCAAAAATGGCCCTACACGTAGTATAATGTAATAAAATTTTATATAAACATTTATCCATATAAATAACATGCTTTTGATGGTTTAGATCTTGAAAAAACTGCTCTGCAACTACACCGGAACAGTGGTGCGGTTGCTCCAAAAATGGCCCTACACGTATTATAATGTAATAAAATTTTATATAATCATTTATCCATATAAATAACATGCTTTTGATGTTTTAGATCTTGAAAAAACTGCTCTGCAACTACACCGGAACAATGGTGCGGTTGCTCCAAAAATGGCCCTACACATAGTATAATGTAATAAAATTTTATATAATCATTTATTCATATAAATAACATGCTTTTGATGGTTTAGATCTTGAAAAAACACCTCTGCAACTACACCGGAACAGTGGTGCCGTTACTTCAAAAATGGCCCTACACGTGTTATAATGTAATAAAATTTTATATAATCATTTATCCATATAAATAACATGCTTTTGATGGTTTAGATCTTGAAAAAACTGCTCTGCAACTACACCGGAACAGTGGTGCGGTTGCTGCAAAAAAGGCCCTACAAGTGTTATAATGTAATAAAAATTTTATATAATCATCTATTCATATAAATAACTTGCTTTTGATGGTTTTGATCTTGAAAAAACTGCTCTGCAACTACGGCGGAACAGTGGTGCCGTTATTTCAAAAATGGCCCTACACGTGTTATAATCTAATAAAATTTTATATAATTATTTATCCATATAAATAACATGCTTTTGATGGTTTAGATCTTAAAAAAACTGCTCTGCAACTACACCGGAACAGTGGTGCGGTTACTCCAAAAATGGCTCTACACGAATTATAACGTAATAAAATTTTATATAATCATTTATCCATATAAATAACATCCTTTTGATGGTTTAGATCTTTAAAAAACTGCTCTGCAACTACACCGGAACAGTGGTGCGGTTACTCCAAAAATTGCCCTACACGTATTATAATGTAATAAAATTTTATATAATCATTTATCCATATAAATAACATGCTTTTGATGGTTTAGATCTTGAAAAAACTGCTCTGCAACTACACCGGAACAGTGGTGCGGTTACTCCAAAAATGGCCCTACACGTAGTATAATGTAATAAAATTTTATATAATCATTTATTCATATAAATAACTTGCTTTTGATGGTTTAGATCTTGAAAAAACTGCTCTCCAACTACACCGGAACAGTGGTGCCGTTACTTCAAAAATGGCCCTACACGTGTTATAATGTAATAAAATTTTATACAATCATTTATCCATATAAATAACATGCTTTTGATGGTTTAGATCTTGAAAAAACTGCTCTGCAACTACACCGGAACAGTGGTGCGGTTGCTCCAAAAATGGCCCTACACGTCTTATAATGTAATAAAATTTTATATAATCATTTATCCATATAAATAACAAGCTTTTGATGGTTTAGATCTTGAAAAAACTGCTCTGCAACTACACCGGAACAGTGGTGCGGTTGCTCCAAAAATGGCCCTACACGTAGTATAATGTAATAAAATTTTATATAATCATTTATTCATATAAATAACATGCTTTTGATGGTTTAGATCTTGAAAAAACACCTCTGCAACTACACCGGAACAGTGGTGCCGTTACTTCAAAAATGGCCCTACACGTGTTATAATGTAATAAAATTTTATATAATCATTTATCCATATAAATAACATGCTTTTGATGGTTTAGATCTTGAAAAAACTGTTCTACAACTACACCGGAACAGTGGTGCGGTTGCTGCAAAAAAGGCCCTACATGTATTATAATGTAATAAAAATTTTATATAATCATTTATTCATATAAATAACTTGCTTTTGATGGTTTAGATCTTGAAAAAACTGCTCCGCAACTACAGCGGAACAGTGGTGCCGTTATTTCAAAAATGGCCCTACACGTGTTATAATCTAATAAAATTTTATATAATGATTTATCCATATAAATAACATGCTTTTGATGGTTTAGATCTTAAAAAAACTGCTCTGCAACTACACCGGAAGCGTGGTGCGGTTACTCCAAAAATGGCTCTACACGAATTATAACGTAATAAAATTTTATATAATCATTTATCCATATAAATAACATCCTTTTGATGGTTTAGATCTTTAAAAAACTGCTCTGCAACTACACCGGAACAGTGGTGCGGTTACTTCAAAAATTGCCCTACACGTATTATAATGTAATAAAATTTTATATAATCATTTATCCATATAAATAACATGCTTTTGATGGTTTAGATCTTGAAAAAACTGCTCTGCAACTACACCGGAACAGTGGTGCGGTTGCTCCAAAAATGTCCCTACACGTATTATAATGTAATAAAATTTTATATAATCATTTATCCATATAAATAATATGTTTTTGATGGTTTAGATCTTTAAAAAACTGCTCTGCCACTATACCGGAACAGTGGTGCTGTTCCTTCAAAAATGGCTTTACACGTGTTATAATGTAATAAAATTTTATATAATCATTTATCCATATAAATAACATGCTTTTGATGGTTTAGATCTTGAAAACCTGCTCTGCAACTACACCGGAACAGTGGTGCGGTTACTCCAAAAATGGCCCTACACGTGTTATAATGTAATAAAATTTTATACAATCATTTATCCATATAAATAACATGGTTTTGATGGTTTAGATCTTGAAAAAACTACTCTGCAACTACACCGGAACAGTGGTGCGGTTGCTCCAAATATGTCCCTACACGTATTATAATGTAATAAAATTTTATATAATCATTTATCTATATAAATAATATGTTTTTGATGGTTTAGATCTTTAAAAAACTGCTCTGCAACTACACCGGAACAGTGGTGCGGTTACTCCAAAAATGGCCCTACACGTAGTATAATGTAATAAAATTTTATATAATCATTTATTCATATAAATAACTTGCTTTTGATGGTTTAGATCTTGAAAAAACTGCTCTGCAACTACACCGGAACAGTGGTGCCGTTACTTCAAAAATGGCCCTACACGTGTTATAATGTAATAAAATTTTATATAATCATTTATCCATATAAATAACATGCTTTTGATGGTTTAGATCTTGAAAAATCTGCTCTGCAACTACACCGGAACAGTGGTGCGGTTACTCCAAAAATGGCCCTACACGTTGTATAATGTAATAAAATTTTATATAATCATTTATTCATATAAATAACTTGCTTTTGATGGTTTAGATCTTGAAAAAACTGCTCTGCAACTACACCGGAACAGTGGTGTCGTTACTTCAAAAATGGCCCTACACGTGTTATAATGTAATAAAATTTTATATAATCATTTATCCATATAAATAACATGCTTTTGATGGTTTAGATCTTGAAAAAACTGCTCTGCAACTACACCGGAACAGTGGTGCAGTTGCTGCAAAAAAGGCCCTACATGTATTATAATGTAATACAATTTTATATAATCATTTATTCATATAAATAACTTGCTTTTGATGGTTTAGATCTTGAAAAAACTGCTCTGCAACTACACCGGAACAGTGGTGCGGTTGCTCCAAATATGTCCCTACACGTATTATAATGTAATAAAATTTTATATAATCATTTATCTATATAAATAATATGTTTTTGATGGTTTAGATCTTTAAAAAACTGCTCTGCAACTACACCGGAACAGTGGTGCCGTTACTTCAAAAATGGCCCTACACGTGTTATAATGTAATAAAATTTTATACAATCATTTATCCATATAAATAACATGCTTTTGATGGTTTAGATCTTGAAAAAACTGCTCTGCAACTACACCGGAACAGTGGTGCGGTTGCTCCAAAAATGGCCCTACACGTCTTATAATGTAATAAAATTTTATATAATCATTTATCCATATAAATAACAAGCTTTTGATGGTTTAGATCTTGAAAAAACTGCTCTGCAACTACACCGGAACAGTGGTGCGGTTGCTCCAAAAATGGCCCTACACGTAGTATAATGTAATAAAATTTTATATAATCATTTATTCATATAAATAACATGCTTTTGATGGTTTAGATCTTGAAAAAACACCTCTGCAACTACACCGGAACAGTGGTGCCGTTACTTCAAAAATGGCCCTACACGTGTTATAATGTAATAAAATTTTATATAATCATTTATCCATATAAATAACATGCTTTTGATGGTTTAGATCTTGAAAAAACTGCTCTACAACTACACCGGAACAGTGGTGCGGTTGCTGCAAAAAAGGCCCTACATGTATTATAATGTAATAAAAATTTTATATAATCATTTATTCATATAAATAACTTGCTTTTGATGGTTTAGATCTTGAAAAAACTGCTCCGCAACTACAGCGGAACAGTGGTGCCGTTATTTCAAAAATGGCCCTACACGTGTTATAATCTAATAAAATTTTATATAATGATTTATCCATATAAATAACATGCTTTTGATGGTTTAGATCTTAAAAAAACTGCTCTGCAACTACACCGGAAGCGTGGTGCGGTTACTCCAAAAATGGCTCTACACGAATTATAACGTAATAAAATTTTATATAATCATTTATCCATATAAATAACATCCTTTTGATGGTTTAGATCTTTAAAAAACTGCTCTGCAACTACACCGGAACAGTGGTGCGGTTACTCCAAAAATTGCCCTACACGTATTATAATGTAATAAAATTTTATATAATCATTTATCCATATAAATAACATGCTTTTGATGGTTTAGATCTTGAAAAAACTGCTCTGCAACTACACCGGAACAGTGGTGCGGTTGCTCCAAAAATGTCCCTACACGTATTATAATGTAATAAAATTTTATATAATCATTTATCCATATAAATAATATGTTTTTGATGGTTTAGATCTTTAAAAAACTGCTCTGCCACTATACCGGAACAGTGGTGCCGTTCCTTCAAAAATGGCTTTACACGTGTTATAATGTAATAAAATTTTATATAATCATTTATCCATATAAATAACATGCTTTTGATGGTTTAGATCTTGAAAAACCTGCTCTGCAACTACACCGGAACAGTGGTGCGGTTACTCCAAAAATGGCCCTACACGTGTTATAATGTAATAAAATTTTATACAATCATTTATCCATATAAATAACATGGTTTTGATGGTTTAGATCTTGAAAAAACTGCTCTGCAACTACACCGGAACAGTGGTGCGGTTGCTCCAAATATGTCCCTACACGTATTATAATGTAATAAAATTTTATATAATCATTTATCTATATAAATAATATGTTTTTGATGGTTTAGATCTTTAAAAAACTGCTCTGCAACTACACCGGAACAGTGGTGCGGTTACTCCAAAAATGGCCCTACACGTAGTATAATGTAATAAAATTTTATATAATCATTTATTCATATAAATAACTTGCTTTTGATGGTTTAGATCTTGAAAAAACTGCTCTGCAACTACACCGGAACAGTGGTGCCGTTACTTCAAAAATGGCCCTACACGTGTTATAATGTAATAAAATTTTATATAATCATTTATCCATATAAATAACATGCTTTTGATGGTTTAGATCTTGAAAAATCTGCTCTGCAACTACACCGGAACAGTGGTGCGGTTACTCCAAAAATGGCCCTACACGTTGTATAATGTAATAAAATTTTATATAATCATTTATTCATATAAATAACTTGCTTTTGATGGTTTAGATCTTGAAAAAACTGCTCTGCAACTACACCGGAACAGTGGTGTCGTTACTTCAAAAATGGCCCTACACGTGTTATAATGTAATAAAATTTTATATAATCATTTATCCATATAAATAACATGCTTTTGATGGTTTAGATCTTGAAAAAACTGCTCTGCAACTACACCGGAACAGTGGTGCAGTTGCTGCAAAAAAGGCCCTACATGTATTATAATGTAATACAATTTTATATAATCATTTATTCATATAAATAACTTGCTTTTGATGGTTTAGATCTTGAAAAAACTGCTCTGCAACTACACCGGAACAGTGGTGTCGTTACTTCAAAAATGGCCCTACACGTGTTATAATGTAATAAAATTTTATATAATCATTTATCTATATAAATAACATGCTTTTGATGGTTTAGATCTTGAAAAAACTGCTCTGCAACTACACCGGAACAGTGGTGCAGTTGCTGCAAAAAAGGCCCTACATGTATTATAATGTAATACAATTTTATATAATCATTTATTCATATAAATAACTTGCTTTTGATGGTTTAGATCTTTAAAAAAACTGCTCTGCAACTACACCGGAACAGTGGTGCGGTTACTCCAAAAATGTCCCTACACGTATTATAATGTAATAAAATTTTTTATAATCATTTATCCATATAAATAATATGTTTTTGATGGTTTAGATCTTTAAAAAACTGCTCTGCAACTACACCGGAACAGTGGTGCCGTTACTTCAAAAATGGCTTTACACGTGTTATAATGTAATAAAATTTTATATAATCATTTATCCATATAAATAACATGCTTTTGATGGTTTAGATCTTGAAAAACCTGCTCTGCAACTACACCGGAACAGTGGTGCGGGTACTCCAAAAATGGCCCTACACGTGTTATAATGTAATAAAATTTTATACAATCATTTATCCATATAAATAACATGCTTTTGATGGTTTAGATCTTGAAAAAACTGCTCTGCAACTACACCGGAATAGTGGTGCGGTTACTCCAAAAATGGCCCTACACGTATTATAATGTAATAAAATTTTATATAATCATTTATCCATATAAATAACATGCTTTTGATGGTTTAGATTTTGAAAAAACTGCTATGCAACTACACCTGAACAGTGGTGCGGTTGCTCCAAAAATGTCCCTACACGTATTATAATGTAATAAAATTTTATATAATCATTTATCCATATAAATAATATGTTTTTGATGGTTTAGATCTTTAAAAAACTGCTCTGCAACTACACCGGAACAGTGGTGCCGTTACTTCAAAAATGGCTTTACACGTGTTATAATGTAATAAAATTTTATATAATCATTTATCCATATAAATAACATGCTTTTGATGGTTTAGATCTTGAAAAAACTGCTCTGCAACTACACCGGAACAGTGGTGCGGTTACTCCAAAAATGGCCCTACACTTGTTATAATCTAATAAAATTTTATATAATTATTTATCCATATAAATAACATGCTTTTGATGGTTTAGATCTTAAAAAAACTGCTCTGCAACTACACCGGAACAGTGGTGCGGTTACTCCAAAAATGGCCCTACACGAATTATAACGTAATAAAATTTTATATAATCATTTATCCATATTAATAAAATGCTTTTGATGGTTTAGATTTTGAAAAAACTGCTCTGCAACTACACCAGAACAGTGGTGCGGTTGCTCCAAATATGTCCCTACACGTATTATAATGTAATAAAATTTTATATAATCATTTATCTATATAAATAATATGTTTTTGATGGTTTAGATCTTTAAAAAACTGCTCTGCAACTACACCGGAACAGTGGTGCGGTTACTCCAAAAATGGCCCTACACGTAGTATAATGTAATAAAATTTTATATAATGATTTATTCATATAAATAATTTGCTTTTGATGGTTTAGATCTTGAAAAAACTGCTCTGCAACTACACCGGAACAGTGGTGTCGTTACTTCAAAAATGGCCCTACACGTGTTATAATGTAATAAAATTTTATATAATCATTTATCCATATAAATAACATGCTTTTGATGGTTTAGATCTTGAAAAAACTGCTCTGCAACTACACCGGAACAGTGGTGCAGTTGCTGCAAAAAAGGCCCTACATGTATTATAATGTAATACAATTTTATATAATCATTTATTCATATAAATAACTTGCTTTTGATGGTTTAGATCTTGAAAAAACTGCTCTGCAACTACACCGGAACAGTGGTGTCGTTACTTCAAAAATGGCCCTACACGTGTTATAATGTAATAAAATTTTATATAATCATTTATCCATATAAATAACATGCTTTTGATGGTTTAGATCTTGAAAAAACTGCTCTGCAACTACACCGGAACAGTGGTGCAGTTGCTGCAAAAAAGGCCCTACATGTATTATAATGTAATACAATTTTATATAATCATTTATTCATATAAATAACTTGCTTTTGATGGTTTAGATCTTGAAAAAACTGCTCTGCAACTACACCGGAACAGTGGTGTCGTTACTTCAAAAATGGCCCTACACGTGTTATAATGTAATAAAATTTTATATAATCATTTATCTATATAAATAACATGCTTTTGATGGTTTAGATCTTGAAAAAACTGCTCTGCAACTACACCGGAACAGTGGTGCAGTTGCTGCAAAAAAGGCCCTACATGTATTATAATGTAATACAATTTTATATAATCATTTATTCATATAAATAACTTGCTTTTGATGGTTTAGATCTTTAAAAAACTGCTCTGCAACTACACCGGAACAGTGGTGCGGTTACTCCAAAAATGTCCCTACACGTATTATAATGTAATAAAATTTTTTATAATCATTTATCCATATAAATAATATGTTTTTGATGGTTTAGATCTTTAAAAAACTGCTCTGCAACTACACCGGAACAGTGGTGCCGTTACTTCAAAAATGGCTTTACACGTGTTATAATGTAATAAAATTTTATATAATCATTTATCCATATAAATAACATGCTTTTGATGGTTTAGATCTTGAAAAACCTGCTCTGCAACTACACCGGAACAGTGGTGCGGGTACTCCAAAAATGGCCCTACACGTGTTATAATGTAATAAAATTTTATACAATCATTTATCCATATAAATAACATGCTTTTGATGGTTTAGATCTTGAAAAAACTGCTCTGCAACTACACCGGAATAGTGGTGCGGTTACTCCAAAAATGGCCCTACACGTATTATAATGTAATAAAATTTTATATAATCATTTATCCATATAAATAACATGCTTTTGATGGTTTAGATTTTGAAAAAACTGCTATGCAACTACACCTGAACAGTGGTGCGGTTGCTCCAAAAATGTCCCTACACGTATTATAATGTAATAAAATTTTATATAATCATTTATCCATATAAATAATATGTTTTTGATGGTTTAGATCTTTAAAAAACTGCTCTGCAACTACACCGGAACAGTGGTGCCGTTACTTCAAAAATGGCTTTACACGTGTTATAATGTAATAAAATTTTATATAATCATTTATCCATATAAATAACATGCTTTTGATGGTTTAGATCTTGAAAAAACTGCTCTGCAACTACACCGGAACAGTGGTGCGGTTACTCCAAAAATGGCCCTACACTTGTTATAATCTAATAAAATTTTATATAATTATTTATCCATATAAATAACATGCTTTTGATGGTTTAGATCTTAAAAAAACTGCTCTGCAACTACACCGGAACAGTGGTGCGGTTACTCCAAAAATGGCCCTACACGAATTATAACGTAATAAAATTTTATATAATCATTTATCCATATTAATAAAATGCTTTTGATGGTTTAGATTTTGAAAAAACTGCTCTGCAACTACACCAGAACAGTGGTGCGGTTGCTCCAAATATGTCCCTACACGTATTATAATGTAATAAAATTTTATATAATCATTTATCTATATAAATAATATGTTTTTGATGGTTTAGATCTTTAAAAAACTGCTCTGCAACTACACCGGAACAGTGGTGCGGTTACTCCAAAAATGGCCCTACACGTAGTATAATGTAATAAAATTTTATATAATGATTTATTCATATAAATAATTTGCTTTTGATGGTTTAGATCTTGAAAAAACTGCTCTGCAACTACACCGGAACAGTGGTGCCGTTACTTCAAAAATGGCCCTACACGTGTTATAATGTAATAAAATTTTATATAATCATTTATCCATATAAATAACATGCTTTTGATGGTTTAGATCTTGAAAAATCTGCTCTGCAACTACACCGGAACAGTGGTGCGGTTACTCCAAAAATGGCCCTACACGTTGTATAATGTAATAAAATTTTATATAATCATTTATTCATATAAATAACTTGCTTTTGATGGTTTAGATCTTGAAAAAACTGCTCTGCAACTACACCGGAACAGTGGTGTCGTTACTTCAAAAATGGCCCTACACGTGTTATAATGTAATAAAATTTTATATAATCATTTATCCATATAAATAACATGCTTTTGATGGTTTAGATCTTGAAAAAACTGCTCTGCAACTACACCGGAACAGTGGTGCAGTTGCTGCAAAAAAGGCCCTACATGTATTATAATGTAATACAATTTTATATAATCATTTATTCATATAAATAACTTGCTTTTGATGGTTTAGATCTTGAAAAAACTGCTCTGCAACTACACCGGAACAGTGGTGCGGTTGCTCCAAATATGTCCCTACACGTATTATAATGTAATAAAATTTTATATAATCATTTATCTATATAAATAATATGTTTTTGATGGTTTAGATCTTTAAAAAACTGCTCTGCAACTACACCGGAACAGTGGTGCGGTTACTCCAAAAATGGCCCTACACGTAGTATAATGTAATAAAATTTTATATAATCATTTATTCATATAAATAACTTGCTTTTGATGGTTTAGATCTTGAAAAAACTGCTCTGCAACTACACCGGAACAGTGGTGCCGTTACTTCAAAAATGGCCCTACACGTGTTATAATGTAATAAAATTTTATATAATCATTTATCCATATAAATAACATGCTTTTGATGGTTTAGATCTTGAAAAATCTGCTCTGCAACTACACCGGAACAGTGGTGCGGTTACTCCAAAAATGGCCCTACACGTTGTATAATGTAATAAAATTTTATATAATCATTTATTCATATAAATAACTTGCTTTTGATGGTTTAGATCTTGAAAAAACTGCTCTGCAACTACACCGGAACAGTGGTGTCGTTACTTCAAAAATGGCCCTACACGTGTTATAATGTAATAAAATTTTATATAATCATTTATCCATATAAATAACATGCTTTTGATGGTTTAGATCTTGAAAAAACTGCTCTGCAACTACACCGGAACAGTGGTGCAGTTGCTGCAAAAAAGGCCCTACATGTATTATAATGTAATACAATTTTATATAATCATTTATTCATATAAATAACTTGCTTTTGATGGTTTAGATCTTGAAAAAACTGCTCTGCAACTACACCGGAACAGTGGTGCGGTTGCTCCAAATATGTCCCTACACGTATTTTAATGTAATAAAATTTTATATAATCATTTATCTATATAAATAATATGTTTTTGATGGTTTAGATCTTTAAAAAACTGCTCTGCAACTACACCGGAACAGTGGTGCGGTTACTCCAAAAATGGCCCTACACGTAGTATAATGTAATAAAATTTTATATAATCATTTATTCATATAAATAACTTGCTTTTGATGGTTTAGATCTTGAAAAAACTGCTCTGCAACTACACCGGAACAGTGGTGCCGTTACTTCAAAAATGGCCCTACACGTGTTATAATGTAATAAAATTTTATATAATCATTTATCCATATAAATAACATGCTTTTGATGGTTTAGATCTTGAAAAATCTGCTCTGCAACTACACCGGAACAGTGGTGCGGTTACTCCAAAAATGGCCCTACACGTTGTATAATGTAATAAAATTTTATATAATCATTTATTCATATAAATAACATGCTTTTGATGGTTTAGATCTTGAAAAAACTGCTCTGCAACTACACCGGAACAGTGGTGCAGTTGCTGCAAAAAAGGCCCTACATGTATTATAATGTAATACAATTTTATATAATCATTTATTCATATAAATAACTTGCTTTTGATGGTTTAGATCTTGAAAAAACTGCTCTGCAACTACACCGGAACAGTGGTGCGGTTGCTCCAAATATGTCCCTACACGTATTATAATGTAATAAAATTTTATATAATCATTTATCTATATAAATAATATGTTTTTGATGGTTTAGATCTTTAAAAAACTGCTCTGCAACTACACCGGAACAGTGGTGCGGTTACTCCAAAAATGGCCCTACACGTAGTATAATGTAATAAAATTTTATATAATCATTTATTCATATAAATAACTTGCTTTTGATGGTTTAGATCTTGAAAAAACTGCTCTGCAACTACACCGGAACAGTGGTGCCGTTACTTCAAAAATGGCCCTACACGTGTTATAATGTAATAAAATTTTATATAATCATTTATCCATATAAATAACATGCTTTTGATGGTTTAGATCTTGAAAAATCTGCTCTGCAACTACACCGGAACAGTGGTGCGGTTACTCCAAAAATGGCCCTACACGTTGTATAATGTAATAAAATTTTATATAATCATTTATTCATATAAATAACTTGCTTTTGATGGTTTAGATCTTGAAAAAACTGCTCTGCAACTACACCGGAACAGTGGTGTCGTTACTTCAAAAATGGCCCTACACGTGTTATAATGTAATAAAATTTTATATAATCATTTATCCATATAAATAACATGCTTTTGATGGTTTAGATCTTGAAAAAACTGCTCTGCAACTACACCGGAACAGTGGTGCAGTTGCTGCAAAAAAGGCCCTACATGTATTATAATGTAATACAATTTTATATAATCATTTATTCATATAAATAACTTGCTTTTGATGGTTTAGATCTTGAAAAAACTGCTCTGCAACTACACCGGAACAGTGGTGCGGTTGCTCCAAATATGTCCCTACACGTATTATAATGTAATAAAATTTTATATAATCATTTATCTATATAAATAATATGTTTTTGATGGTTTAGATCTTTAAAAAACTGCTCTGCAACTACACCGGAACAGTGGTGCGGTTACTCCAAAAATGGCCCTACACGTAGTATAATGTAATAAAATTTTATATAATCATTTATTCATATAAATAACTTGCTTTTGATGGTTTAGATCTTGAAAAAACTGCTCTGCAACTACACCGGAACAGTGGTGCCGTTACTTCAAAAATGGCCCTACACGTGTTATAATGTAATAAAATTTTATATAATCATTTATCCATATAAATAACATGCTTTTGATGGTTTAGATCTTGAAAAATCTGCTCTGCAACTACACCGGAACAGTGGTGCGGTTACTCCAAAAATGGCCCTACACGTTGTATAATGTAATAAAATTTTATATAATCATTTATTCATATAAATAACTTGCTTTTGATGGTTTAGATCTTGAAAAAACTGCTCTGCAACTACACCGGAACAGTGGTGTCGTTACTTCAAAAATGGCCCTACACGTGTTATAATGTAATAAAATTTTATATAATCATTTATCCATATAAATAACATGCTTTTGATGGTTTAGATCTTGAAAAAACTGCTCTGCAACTACACCGGAACAGTGGTGCAGTTGCTGCAAAAAAGGCCCTACATGTATTATAATGTAATACAATTTTATATAATCATTTATTCATATAAATAACTTGCTTTTGATGGTTTAGATCTTGAAAAAACTGCTCTGCAACTACACCGGAACAGTGGTGCGGTTGCTCCAAATATGTCCCTACACGTATTTTAATGTAATAAAATTTTATATAATCATTTATCTATATAAATAATATGTTTTTGATGGTTTAGATCTTTAAAAAACTGCTCTGCAACTACACCGGAACAGTGGTGCGGTTACTCCAAAAATGGCCCTACACGTAGTATAATGTAATAAAATTTTATATAATCATTTATTCATATAAATAACTTGCTTTTGATGGTTTAGATCTTGAAAAAACTGCTCTGCAACTACACCGGAACAGTGGTGCCGTTACTTCAAAAATGGCCCTACACGTGTTATAATGTAATAAAATTTTATATAATCATTTATCCATATAAATAACATGCTTTTGATGGTTTAGATCTTGAAAAATCTGCTCTGCAACTACACCGGAACAGTGGTGCGGTTACTCCAAAAATGGCCCTACACGTTGTATAATGTAATAAAATTTTATATAATCATTTATTCATATAAATAACATGCTTTTGATGGTTTAGATCTTGAAAAAACTGCTCTGCAACTACACCGGAACAGTGGTGCAGTTGCTGCAAAAAAGGCCCTACATGTATTATAATGTAATACAATTTTATATAATCATTTATTCATATAAATAACTTGCTTTTGATGGTTTAGATCTTGAAAAAACTGCTCTGCAACTACACCGGAACAGTGGTGCGGTTGCTCCAAATATGTCCCTACACGTATTATAATGTAATAAAATTTTATATAATCATTTATCTATATAAATAATATGTTTTTGATGGTTTAGATCTTTAAAAAACTGCTCTGCAACTACACCGGAACAGTGGTGCGGTTACTCCAAAAATGGCCCTACACGTAGTATAATGTAATAAAATTTTATATAATCATTTATTCATATAAATAACTTGCTTTTGATGGTTTAGATCTTGAAAAAACTGCTCTGCAACTACACCGGAACAGTGGTGCCGTTACTTCAAAAATGGCCCTACACGTGTTATAATGTAATAAAATTTTATATAATCATTTATCCATATAAATAACATGCTTTTGATGGTTTAGATCTTGAAAAATCTGCTCTGCAACTACACCGGAACAGTGGTGCGGTTACTCCAAAAATGGCCCTACACGTTGTATAATGTAATAAAATTTTATATAATCATTTATTCATATAAATAACTTGCTTTTGATGGTTTAGATCTTGAAAAAACTGCTCTGCAACTACACCGGAACAGTGGTGTCGTTACTTCAAAAATGGCCCTACACGTGTTATAATGTAATAAAATTTTATATAATCATTTATCCATATAAATAACATGCTTTTGATGGTTTAGATCTTGAAAAAACTGCTCTGCAACTACACCGGAACAGTGGTGCAGTTGCTGCAAAAAAGGCCCTACATGTATTATAATGTAATACAATTTTATATAATCATTTATTCATATAAATAACTTGCTTTTGATGGTTTAGATCTTGAAAAAACTGCTCTGCAACTACACCGGAACAGTGGTACGGTTGCTCCAAATATGTCCCTACACGTATTTTAATGTAATAAAATTTTATATAATCATTTATCTATATAAATAATATGTTTTTGATGGTTTAGATCTTTAAAAAACTGCTCTGCAACTACACCGGAACAGTGGTGCGGTTACTCCAAAAATGGCCCTACACGTAGTATAATGTAATAAAATTTTATATAATCATTTATTCATATAAATAACTTGCTTTTGATGGTTTAGATCTTGAAAAAACTGCTCTGCAACTACACCGGAACAGTGGTGCCGTTACTTCAAAAATGGCCCTACACGTGTTATAATGTAATAAAATTTTATATAATCATTTATCCATATAAATAACATGCTTTTGATGGTTTAGATCTTGAAAAATCTGCTCTGCAACTACACCGGAACAGTGGTGCGGTTACTCCAAAAATGGCCCTACACGTTGTATAATGTAATAAAATTTTATATAATCATTTATTCATATAAATAACTTGCTTTTGATGGTTTAGATCTTGAAAAAACTGCTCTGCAACTACACCGGAACAGTGGTGTCGTTACTTCAAAAATGGCCCTACACGTGTTATAATGTAATAAAATTTTATATAATCATTTATCCATATAAATAACATGCTTTTGATGGTTTAGATCTTGAAAAAACTGCTCTGCAACTACACCGGAACAGTGGTGCAGTTGCTGCAAAAAAGGCCCTACATGTATTATAATGTAATACAATTTTATATAATCATTTATTCATATAAATAACTTGCTTTTGATGGTTTAGATCTTGAAAAAACTACTCTGCAACTACACCGGAACAGTGGTGTCGTTACTTCAAAAATGGCCCTACACGTGTTATAATGTAATAAAATTTTATATAATCATTTATCTATATAAATAACATGCTTTTGATGGTTTAGATCTTGAAAAAACTGCTCTGCAACTACACCGGAACAGTGGTGCAGTTGCTGCAAAAAAGGCCCTACATGTATTATAATGTAATACAATTTTATATAATCATTTATTCATAAAAATAACTTGCTTTTGATGGTTTAGATCTTGAAAAAACTGCTCTGCAACTACACCGGAACAGTGGTGCAGTTGCTGCAAAAAAGGCCCTACATGTATTATAATGTAATACAATTTTATATAATCATTTATTCATATAAATAACTTGCTTTTGATAGTTTAGATCTTGAAAAAACTGCTCTGCAACTACACCGGAACAGTGGTGTCGTTACTTCAAAAATGGCCCTACACGTGTTATAATGTAATAAAATTTTATATAATCATTTATCCATATAAATAACATGCTTTTGATGGTTTAGATCTTGAAAAAACTGCTCTGCAACTACACCGGAACAGTGGTGCGGTTACTCCAAAAATGGCCCTACACTTGTTATAATCTAATAAAATTTTATATAATTATTTATCCATATAAATAACATGCTTTTGATGGTTTAGATCTTAAAAAAACTGCTCTGCAACTACACCGGAACAGTGGTGCGGTTACTCCAAAAATGGCCCTACACGAATTATAACATAATAAAATTTTATATAATCATTTATCCATATTAATAAAATGCTTTTGATGGTTTAGATTTTGAAAAAACTGCTCTGCAACTACACCAGAACAGTGGTGCGGTTGCTCCAAATATGTCCCTACACGTATTATAATGTAATAAAATTTTATATAATCATTTATCTATATAAATAATATGTTTTTGATGGTTTAGATCTTTAAAAAACTGCTCTGCAACTACACCGGAGGAGTGGTGCGGTTACTCCAAAAATGGCCCTACACGTAGTATAATGTAATAAAATTTTATATAATGATTTATTCATATAAATAATTTGCTTTTGATGGTTTAGATCTTGAAAAAACTGCTCTGCAACTACACCGGAACAGTGGTGCCGTTACTTCAAAAATGGCCCTACACGTGTTATAATGTAATAAAATTTTATATAATCATTTATCCATATAAATAACATGCTTTTGATGGTTTAGATCTTGAAAAATCTGCTCTGCAACTACACCGGAACAGTGGTGCGGTTACTCCAAAAATGGCCCTACACGTTGTATAATGTAATAAAATTTTATATAATCATTTATTCATATAAATAACTTGCTTTTGATGGTTTAGATCTTGAAAAAACTGCTCTGCAACTACACCGGAACAGTGGTGTCGTTACTTCAAAAATGGCCCTACACGTGTTATAATGTAATAAAATTTTATATAATCATTTATCCATATAAATAACATGCTTTTGATGGTTTAGATCTTGAAAAAACTGCTCTGCAACTACACCGGAACAGTGGTGCAGTTGCTGCAAAAAAGGCCCTACATGTATTATAATGTAATACAATTTTATATAATCATTTATTCATATAAATAACTTGCTTTTGATGGTTTAGATCTTGAAAAAACTGCTCTGCAACTACACCGGAACAGTGGTGCGGTTGCTCCAAATATGTCCCTACACGTATTATAATGTAATAAAATTTTATATAATCATTTATCTATATAAATAATATGTTTTTGATGGTTTAGATCTTTAAAAAACTGCTCTGCAACTACACCGGAACAGTGGTGCGGTTACTCCAAAAATGGCCCTACACGTAGTATAATGTAATAAAATTTTATATAATCATTTATTCATATAAATAACTTGCTTTTGATGGTTTAGATCTTGAAAAAACTGCTCTGCAACTACACCGGAACAGTGGTGCCGTTACTTCAAAAATGGCCCTACACGTGTTATAATGTAATAAAATTTTATATAATCATTTATCCATATAAATAACATGCTTTTGATGGTTTAGATCTTGAAAAATCTGCTCTGCAACTACACCGGAACAGTGGTGCGGTTACTCCAAAAATGGCCCTACACGTTGTATAATGTAATAAAATTTTATATAATCATTTATTCATATAAATAACTTGCTTTTGATGGTTTAGATCTTGAAAAAACTGCTCTGCAACTACACCGGAACAGTGGTGTCGTTACTTCAAAAATGGCCCTACACGTGTTATAATGTAATAAAATTTTATATAATCATTTATCCATATAAATAACATGCTTTTGATGGTTTAGATCTTGAAAAAACTGCTCTGCAACTACACCGGAACAGTGGTGCAGTTGCTGCAAAAAAGGCCCTACATGTATTATAATGTAATACAATTTTATATAATCATTTATTCATATAAATAACTTGCTTTTGATGGTTTAGATCTTGAAAAAACTGCTCTGCAACTACACCGGAACAGTGGTGTCGTTACTTCAAAAATGGCCCTACACGTGTTATAATGTAATAAAATTTTATATAATCATTTATCTATATAAATAACATGCTTTTGATGGTTTAGATCTTGAAAAAACTGCTCTGCAACTACACCGGAACAGTGGTGCAGTTGCTGCAAAAATGGCCCTACACGTAGTATAATGTAATAAAATTTTATATAATCATTTATTCATATAAATAATTTGCTTTTGATGGTTTAGATCTTGAAAAAACTGCTCTGCAACTACACCGGAACAGTGGTGCCGTTACTTCAAAAATGGCCCTACACGTGTTATAATGTAATAAAATTTTATATAATCATTTATCCATATAAATAACATGCTTTTGATGGTTTAGATCTTGAAAAATCTGCTCTGCAACTACACCGGAACAGTGGTGCGGTTACTCCAAAAATGGCCCTACACGTTGTATAATGTAATAAAATTTTATATAATCATTTATTCATATAAATAACTTGCTTTTGATGGTTTAGATCTTGAAAAAACTGCTCTGCAACTACACCGGAACAGTGGTGTCGTTACTTCAAAAATGGCCCTACACGTGTTATAATGTAATAAAATTTTATATAATCATTTATCCATATAAATAACATGCTTTTGATGGTTTAGATCTTGAAAAAACTGCTCTGCAACTACACCGGAACAGTGGTGCAGTTGCTGCAAAAAAGGCCCTACATGTATTATAATGTAATACAATTTTATATAATCATTTATTCATATAAATAACTTGCTTTTGATGGTTTAGATCTTGAAAAAACTGCTCTGCAACTACACCGGAACAGTGGTGCGGTTGCTCCAAATATGTCCCTACACGTATTATAATGTAATAAAATTTTATATAATCATTTATCTATATAAATAATATGTTTTTGATGGTTTAGATCTTTAAAAAACTGCTCTGCAACTACACCGGAACAGTGGTGCGGTTACTCCAAAAATGGCCCTACACGTAGTATAATGTAATAAAATTTTATATAATCATTTATTCATATAAATAACTTGCTTTTGATGGTTTAGATCTTGAAAAAACTGCTCTGCAACTACACCGGAACAGTGGTGCCGTTACTTCAAAAATGGCCCTACACGTGTTATAATGTAATAAAATTTTATATAATCATTTATCCATATAAATAACATGCTTTTGATGGTTTAGATCTTGAAAAATCTGCTCTGCAACTACACCGGAACAGTGGTGCGGTTACTCCAAAAATGGCCCTACACGTTGTATAATGTAATAAAATTTTATATAATCATTTATTCATATAAATAACTTGCTTTTGATGGTTTAGATCTTGAAAAAACTGCTCTGCAACTACACCGGAACAGTGGTGTCGTTACTTCAAAAATGGCACTACACGTGTTATAATGTAATAAAATTTTATATAATCATTTATCCATATAAATAACATGCTTTTGATGGTTTAGATCTTGAAAAAACTGCTCTGCAACTACACCGGAACAGTGGTGCAGTTGCTGCAAAAAAGGCCCTACATGTATTATAATGTAATACAATTTTATATAATCATTTATTCATATAAATAACTTGCTTTTGATGGTTTAGATCTTGAAAAAACTGCTCTGCAACTACACCGGAACAGTGGTGTCGTTACTTCAAAAATGGCCCTACACGTGTTATAATGTAATAAAATTTTATATAATCATTTATCTATATAAATAACATGCTTTTGATGGTTTAGATCTTGAAAAAACTGCTCTGCAACTACACCGGAACAGTGGTGCAGTTGCTGCAAAAAAGGCCCTACAGGTATTATAATGTAATACAATTTTATATAATCATTTATTCATATAAATAACTTGCTTTTGATGGTTTAGATCTTTAAAAAACTGCTCTGCAACTACACCGGAACAGTGGTGCGGTTACTCCAAAAATGTCCCTACACGTATTATAATGTAATAAAATTTTTTATAATCATTTATCCATATAAATAATATGTTTTTGATGGTTTAGATCTTTAAAAAACTGCTCTGCAACTACACCGGAACAGTGGTGCCGTTACTTCAAAAATGGCTTTACTCGTGTTATAATGTAATAAAATTTTATATAATCATTTATCTATATAAATAACATGCTTTTGATGGTTTAGATCTTGAAAAAACTGCTCTGCAACTACACCGGAACAGTGGTGCAGTTGCTCCAAAAATGGCCCTACACGTGTTATAATGTAATAAAATTTTATACAATCATTTATCCATATAAATAACATGCTTTTGATGGTTTAGATCTTGAAAAAACTGCTCTGCAACTACACCGGAATAGTGGTGCGGTTGCTCCAAAAATGGCCCTACACGTATTATAATGTAATAAAATTTTATATAATCATTTATCCATATAAATAACATGCTTTTGATGGTTTAGATTTTGAAAAAACTGCTATGCAACTACACCTGAACAGTGGTGCGGTTGCTCCAAAAATGTCCCTACACGTATTATAATGTAATAAAATTTTATATAATCATTTATCCATATAAATAATATGTTTTTGATGGTTTAGATCTTTAAAAAACTGCTCTGCAACTACACCGGAACAGTGGTGCCGTTACTTCAAAAATGGCTTTACACGTGTTATAATGTAATAAAATTTTATATAATCATTTATCCATATAAATAACATGCTTTTGATGGTTTAGATCTTGAAAAAACTGCTCTGCAACTACACCGGAACAGTGGTGCGGTTACTCCAAAAATGGCCCTACACTTGTTATAATCTAATAAAATTTTATATAATTATTTATCCATATAAATAACATGCTTTTGATGGTTTAGATCTTAAAAAAACTGCTCTGCAACTACACCGGAACAGTGGTGCGGTTACTCCAAAAATGGCCCTACACGAATTATAACGTAATAAAATTTTATATAATCATTTATCCATATTAATAAAATGCTTTTGATGGTTTAGATTTTGAAAAAACTGCTCTGCAACTACACCAGAACAGTGGTGCGGTTGCTCCAAATATGTCCCTACACGTATTATAATGTAATAAAATTTTATATAATCATTTATCTATATAAATAATATGTTTTTGATGGTTTAGATCTTTAAAAAACTGCTCTGCAACTACACCGGAACAGTGGTGCGGTTACTCCAAAAATGGCCCTACACGTAGTATAATGTAATAAAATTTTATATAATCATTTATTCATATAAATAACTTGCTTTTGATGGTTTAGATCTTGAAAAAACTGCTCTGCAACTACACCGGAACAGTGGTGCCGTTACTTCAAAAATGGCCCTACACGTGTTATAATGTAATAAAATTTTATATAATCATTTATCCATATAAATAACATGCTTTTGATGGTTTAGATCTTGAAAAATCTGCTCTGCAACTACACCGGAACAGTGGTGCGGTTACTCCAAAAATGGCCCTACACGTTGTATAATGTAATAAAATTTTATATAATCATTTATTCATATAAATAACTTGCTTTTGATGGTTTAGATCTTGAAAAAACTGCTCTGCAACTACACCGGAACAGTGGTGTCGTTACTTCAAAAATGGCCCTACACGTGTTATAATGTAATAAAATTTTATATAATCATTTATCCATATAAATAACATGCTTTTGATGGTTTAGATCTTGAAAAAACTGCTCTGCAACTACACCGGAACAGTGGTGCAGTTGCTGCAAAAAAGGCCCTACATGTATTATAATGTAATACAATTTTATATAATCATTTATTCATATAAATAACTTGCTTTTGATGGTTTAGATCTTGAAAAAACTGCTCTGCAACTACACCGGAACAGTGGTGTCGTTACTTCAAAAATGGCCCTACACGTGTTATAATGTAATAAAATTTTATATAATCATTTATCTATATAAATAACATGCTTTTGATGGTTTAGATCTTGAAAAAACTGCTCTGCAACTACACCGGAACAGTGGTGCAGTTGCTGCAAAAAAGGCCCTACATGTATTATAATGTAATACAATATTATATAATCATTTATTCATATAAATAACTTGCTTTTGATGGTTTAGATCTTTAAAAAACTGCTCTGCAACTACACCGGAACAGTGGTGCGGTTACTCCAAAAATGTCCCTACACGTATTATAATGTAATAAAATTTTTTATAATCATTTATCCATATAAATAATATGTTTTTGATGGTTTAGATCTTTAAAAAACTGCTCTGCAACTACACCGGAACAGTGGTGCCGTTACTTCAAAAATGGCTTTACACGTGTTATAATGTAATAAAATTTTATATAATCATTTATCCATATAAATAACATGCTTTTGATGGTTTAGATCTTGAAAAACCTGCTCTGCAACTACACCGGAACAGTGGTGCGGTTACTCCAAAAATGGCCCTACACGTGTTATAATGTAATAAAATTTTATACA
The DNA here is from genome assembly GCA_030490835.1 of Annona cherimola. Lineage (NCBI taxonomy): Eukaryota > Viridiplantae > Streptophyta > Magnoliopsida > Magnoliales > Annonaceae > Annona > Annona cherimola. The sequence continues at coordinate 38,160 of JASFXW010000128.1, read as the reverse complement.
ATCATTTATCCATATAAATAACATGCTTTTGATGGTTTAGTTCTTGAAAAAACTGCTCTGCAACTAAACCGGAATAGTGGTGCGGTTGCTCCAAAAATGGCCCTACACGTATTATAATGTAATAAAATTTTATATAATCATTTATCCATATAAATAACATGCTTTTGATGGTTTAGATTTTGAAAAAACTGCTATGCAACTACACCTGAACAGTGGTGCGGTTGCTCCAAAAATGTCCCTACACGTATTATAATGTAATAAAATTTTATATAATCATTTATCCATATAAATAATATGTTTTTGATGGTTTAGATCTTTAAAAAACTGCTCTGCAACTACACCGGAACAGTGGTGCCGTTACTTCAAAAATGGCTTTACACGTGTTATAATGTAATAAAATTTTATATAATCATTTATCCATATAAATAACATGCTTTTGATGGTTTAGATCTTGAAAAAACTGCTCTGCAACTACACCGGAACAGTGGTGCGGTTACTCCAAAAATGGCCCTACACTTGTTATAATCTAATAAAATTTTATATAATTATTTATCCATATAAATAACATGCTTTTGATGGTTTAGATCTTAAAAAAACTGCTCTGCAACTACACCGGAACAGTGGTGCGGTTACTCCAAAAATGGCCCTACACGAATTATAACGTAATAAAATTTTATATAATCATTTATCCATATTAATAAAATGCTTTTGATGGTTTAGATTTTGAAAAAACTGCTCTGCAACTACACCAGAACAGTGGTGCGGTTGCTCCAAATATGTCCCTACACGTATTATAATGTAATAAAATTTTATATAATCATTTATCTATATAAATAATATGTTTTTGATGGTTTAGATCTTTAAAAAACTGCTCTGCAACTACACCGGAACAGTGGTGCGGTTACTCCAAAAATGGCCCTACACGTTGTATAATGTAATAAAATTTTATATAATCATTTATTCATATAAATAACTTGCTTTTGATGGTTTAGATCTTGAAAAAACTGCTCTGCAACTACACCGGAACAGTGGTGTCGTTACTTCAAAAATGGCCCTACACGTGTTATAATGTAATAAAATTTTATATAATCATTTATCCATATAAATAACATGCTTTTGATGGTTTAGATCTTGAAAAAACTGCTCTGCAACTACACCGGAACAGTGGTGCAGTTGCTGCAAAAAAGGCCCTACATGTATTATAATGTAATACAATTTTATATAATCATTTATTCATATAAATAACTTGCTTTTGATGGTTTAGATCTTGAAAAAACTGCTCTGCAACTACACCGGAACAGTGGTGTCGTTACTTCAAAAATGGCCCTACACGTGTTATAATGTAATAAAATTTTATATAATCATTTATCCATATAAATAACATGCTTTTGATGGTTTAGATCTTGAAAAAACTGCTCTGCAACTACACCGGAACAGTGGTGCAGTTGCTTCAAAAAAGGCCCTACATGTATTATAATGTAATACAATTTTATATAATCATTTATTCATATAAATAACTTGCTTTTGATGGTTTAGATCTTTAAAAAACTGCTCTGCAACTACACCGGAACAGTGGTGCGGTTACTCCAAAAATGTCCCTACACGTATTATAATGTAATAAAATTTTATATAATCATTTATCCATATCAATAATATGTTTTTGATGGTTTAGATCTTTAAAAAACTGCTCTGCAACTACACCGGAACAGTGGTGCCGTTACTTCAAAAATGGCTTTACACGTGTTATAATGTAATAAAATTTTATATAATCATTTATCCATATAAATAACATGCTTTTGATGGTTTAGATCTTGAAAAAACTGCTCTGCAACTACACCGGAACAGTGGTGCGGTTACTCCAAAAATGGCCCTACACGTGTTATAATCTAATAAAATTTTATATAATTATTTATCCATATAAATAACATGCTTTTGATGGTTTAGATCTTAAAAAAACTGCTCTTCAACTACACCGGAACAGTGGTGCGGTTACTCCAAAAATGGCCCTACACGAATTATAACGTAATAAAATTTTATATAATCATTTATCCATATTAATAAAATGCTTTTGATGGTTTAGATTTTGAAAAAACTGCTCTGCAACTACACCAGAACAGTGGTGCGGTTGCTCCAAAAATGTCCCCACACGTATTATAATGTAATAAAATTTTATATAATCATTTATCTATATAAATAATATGTTTTTGATGGTTTAGATCTTTAAAAAACTGCTCTGCAACTACACCGGAACAGTGGTGCGGTTACTCCAAAAATGGCCCTGCACGTAGTATAATGTAATAAAATTTTATATAATCATTTATTCATATAAATAACTTGCTTTTGATGGTTTAGATCTTGAAAAAACTGCTCTGCAACTACACCGGAACAGTGGTGCAGTTGCTCCAAAAATGGCCCTACACGTGTTATAATGTAATAAAATTTTATACAATCATTTATCCATATAAATAACATGCTTTTGATGGTTTAGATCTTGAAAAAACTGCTCTGCAACTACACCGGAATAGTGGTGCGGTTGCTCCAAAAATGGCCCTACACGTATTATAATGTAATAAAATTTTATATAATCATTTATCCATATAAATAACATGCTTTTGATGGTTTAGATTTTGAAAAAACTGCTATGCAACTACACCTGAACAGTGGTGCGGTTGCTCCAAAAATGTCCCTACACGTATTATAATGTAATAAAATTTTATATAATCATTTATCCATATAAATAATATGTTTTTGATGGTTTAGATCTTTAAAAAACTGCTCTGCAACTACACCGGAACAGTGGTGCCGTTACTTCAAAAATGGCTTTACACGTGTTATAATGTAATAAAATTTTATATAATCATTTATCCATATAAATAACATGCTTTTGATGGTTTAGATCTTGAAAAAACTGCTCTGCAACTACACCGGAACAGTGGTGCGGTTACTCCAAAAATGGCCCTACACTTGTTATAATCTAATAAAATTTTATATAATTATTTATCCATATAAATAACATGCTTTTGATGGTTTAGATCTTAAAAAAACTGCTCTGCAACTACACCGGAACAGTGGTGCGGTTACTCCAAAAATGGCCCTACACGAATTATAACGTAATAAAATTTTATATAATCATTTATCCATATTAATAAAATGCTTTTGATGGTTTAGATTTTGAAAAAACTGCTCTGCAACTACACCAGAACAGTGGTGCGGTTGCTCCAAATATGTCCCTACACGTATTATAATGTAATAAAATTTTATATAATCATTTATCTATATAAATAATATGTTTTTGATGGTTTAGATCTTTAAAAAACTGCTCTGCAACTACACCGGAACAGTGGTGCGGTTACTCCAAAAATGGCCCTACACGTAGTATAATGTAATAAAATTTTATATAATCATTTATTCATATAAATAACTTGCTTTTGATGGTTTAGATCTTGAAAAAACTGCTCTGCAACTACACCGGAACAGTGGTGCCGTTACTTCAAAAATGGCCCTACACGTGTTATAATGTAATAAAATTTTATATAATCATTTATCCATATAAATAACATGCTTTTGATGGTTTAGATCTTGAAAAATCTGCTCTGCAACTACACCGGAACAGTGGTGCGGTTACTCCAAAAATGGCCCTACACGTTGTATAATGTAATAAAATTTTATATAATCATTTATTCATATAAATAACTTGCTTTTGATGGTTTAGATCTTGAAAAAACTGCTCTGCAACTACACCGGAACAGTGGTGTCGTTACTTCAAAAATGGCCCTACACGTGTTATAATGTAATAAAATTTTATATAATCATTTATCCATATAAATAACATGCTTTTGATGGTTTAGATCTTGAAAAAACTGCTCTGCAACTACACCGGAACAGTGGTGCAGTTGCTGCAAAAAAGGCCCTACATGTATTATAATGTAATACAATTTTATATAATCATTTATTCATATAAATAACTTGCTTTTGATGGTTTAGATCTTGAAAAAACTGCTCTGCAACTACACCGGAACAGTGGTGTCGTTACTTCAAAAATGGCCCTACACGTGTTATAATGTAATAAAATTTTATATAATCATTTATCTATATAAATAACATGCTTTTGATGGTTTAGATCTTGAAAAAACTGCTCTGCAACTACACCGGAACAGTGGTGCAGTTGCTGCAAAAAAGGCCCTACATGTATTATAATGTAATACAATATTATATAATCATTTATTCATATAAATAACTTGCTTTTGATGGTTTAGATCTTTAAAAAACTGCTCTGCAACTACACCGGAACAGTGGTGCGGTTACTCCAAAAATGTCCCTACACGTATTATAATGTAATAAAATTTTTTATAATCATTTATCCATATAAATAATATGTTTTTGATGGTTTAGATCTTTAAAAAACTGCTCTGCAACTACACCGGAACAGTGGTGTCGTTACTTCAAAAATGGCTTTACACGTGTTATAATGTAATAAAATTTTATATAATCATTTATCCATATAAATAACATGCTTTTGATGGTTTAGATCTTGAAAAACCTGCTCTGCAACTACACCGGAACAGTGGTGCGGTTACTCCAAAAATGGCCCTACACGTGTTATAATGTAATAAAATTTTATACAATCATTTATCCATATAAATAACATGCTTTTGATGGTTTAGTTCTTGAAAAAACTGCTCTGCAACTACACCGGAATAGTGGTGCGGTTGCTCCAAAAATGGCCCTACACGTATTATAATGTAATAAAATTTTATATAATCATTTATCCATATAAATAACATGCTTTTGATGGTTTAGATTTTGAAAAAACTGCTATGCAACTACACCTGAACAGTGGTGCGGTTGCTCCAAAAATGTCCCTACACGTATTATAATGTAATAAAATTTTATATAATCATTTATCCATATAAATAATATGTTTTTGATGGTTTAGATCTTTAAAAAACTGCTCTGCAACTACACCGGAACAGTGGTGCCGTTACTTCAAAAATGGCTTTACACGTGTTATAATGTAATAAAATTTTATATAATCATTTATCCATATAAATAACATGCTTTTGATGGTTTAGATCTTGAAAAAACTGCTCTGCAACTACACCGGAACAGTGGTGCGGTTACTCCAAAAATGGCCCTACACTTGTTATAATCTAATAAAATTTTATATAATTATTTATCCATATAAATAACATGCTTTTGATGGTTTAGATCTTAAAAAAACTGCTCTGCAACTACACCGGAACAGTGGTGCGGTTACTCCAAAAATGGCCCTACACGAATTATAACGTAATAAAATTTTATATAATCATTTATCCATATTAATAAAATGCTTTTGATGGTTTAGATTTTGAAAAAACTGCTCTGCAACTACACCAGAACAGTGGTGCGGTTGCTCCAAATATGTCCCTACACGTATTATAATGTAATAAAATTTTATATAATCATTTATCTATATAAATAATATGTTTTTGATGGTTTAGATCTTTAAAAAACTGCTCTGCAACTACACCGGAACAGTGGTGCGGTTACTCCAAAAATGGCCCTACACGTTGTATAATGTAATAAAATTTTATATAATCATTTATTCATATAAATAACTTGCTTTTGATGGTTTAGATCTTGAAAAAACTGCTCTGCAACTACACCGGAACAGTGGTGTCGTTACTTCAAAAATGGCCCTACACGTGTTATAATGTAATAAAATTTTATATAATCATTTATCCATATAAATAACATGCTTTTGATGGTTTAGATCTTGAAAAAACTGCTCTGCAACTACACCGGAACAGTGGTGCAGTTGCTGCAAAAAAGGCCCTACATGTATTATAATGTAATACAATTTTATATAATCATTTATTCATATAAATAACTTGCTTTTGATGGTTTAGATCTTGAAAAAACTGCTCTGCAACTACACCGGAACAGTGGTGTCGTTACTTCAAAAATGGCCCTACACGTGTTATAATGTAATAAAATTTTATATAATCATTTATCCATATAAATAACATGCTTTTGATGGTTTAGATCTTGAAAAAACTGCTCTGCAACTACACCGGAACAGTGGTGCAGTTGCTTCAAAAAAGGCCCTACATGTATTATAATGTAATACAATTTTATATAATCATTTATTCATATAAATAACTTGCTTTTGATGGTTTAGATCTTTAAAAAACTGCTCTGCAACTACACCGGAACAGTGGTGCGGTTACTCCAAAAATGTCCCTACACGTATTATAATGTAATAAAATTTTATATAATCATTTATCCATATCAATAATATGTTTTTGATGGTTTAGATCTTTAAAAAACTGCTCTGCAACTACACCGGAACAGTGGTGCCGTTACTTCAAAAATGGCTTTACACGTGTTATAATGTAATAAAATTTTATATAATCATTTATCCATATAAATAACATGCTTTTGATGGTTTAGATCTTGAAAAAACTGCTCTGCAACTACACCGGAACAGTGGTGCGGTTACTCCAAAAATGGCCCTACACGTGTTATAATCTAATAAAATTTTATATAATTATTTATCCATATAAATAACATGCTTTTGATGGTTTAGATCTTAAAAAAACTGCTCTTCAACTACACCGGAACAGTGGTGCGGTTACTCCAAAAATGGCCCTACACGAATTATAACGTAATAAAATTTTATATAATCATTTATCCATATTAATAAAATGCTTTTGATGGTTTAGATTTTGAAAAAACTGCTCTGCAACTACACCAGAACAGTGGTGCGGTTGCTCCAAAAATGTCCCCACACGTATTATAATGTAATAAAATTTTATATAATCATTTATCTATATAAATAATATGTTTTTGATGGTTTAGATCTTTAAAAAACTGCTCTGCAACTACACCGGAACAGTGGTGCGGTTACTCCAAAAATGGCCCTGCACGTAGTATAATGTAATAAAATTTTATATAATCATTTATTCATATAAATAACTTGCTTTTGATGGTTTAGATCTTGAAAAAACTGCTCTGCAACTACACCGGAACAGTGGTGCCGTTACTTCAAAAATGGCCCTACACGTGTTATAATGTAATAAAATTTTATATAATCATTTATCCATATAAATAACATGCTTTTGATGGTTTAGATCTTGAAAAATCTGCTCTGCAACTACACCGGAACAGTGGTGCGGTTACTCCAAAAATGGCCCTACACGTTGTATAATGTAATAAAATTTTATATAATCATTTATTCATATAAATAACTTGCTTTTGATGGTTTAGATCTTGAAAAAACTGCTCTGCAACTACACCGGAACAGTGGTGTCGTTACTTCAAAAATGGCCCTACACGTGTTATAATGTAATAAAATTTTATATAATCATTTATCCATATAAATAACATGCTTTTGATGGTTTAGATCTTGAAAAAACTGCTCTGCAACTACACCGGAACAGTGGTGCAGTTGCTGCAAAAAAGGCCCTACATGTATTATAATGTAATACAATTTTATATAATCATTTATTCATATAAATAACTTGCTTTTGATGGTTTAGATCTTGAAAAAACTGCTCTGCAACTACACCGGAACAGTGGTGTCGTTACTTCAAAAATGGCCCTACACGTGTTATAATGTAATAAAATTTTATATAATCATTTATCTATATAAATAACATGCTTTTGATGGTTTAGATCTTGAAAAAACTGCTCTGCAACTACACCGGAACAGTGGTGCCGTTACTTCAAAAATGGCCCTACACGTGTTATAATGTGATAAAATTTTATATAATCATTTATCCATATAAATAACATGCTTTTGATGGTTTAGATCTTGAAAAAACTGCTCTGCAACTACACCGGAACAGTGGTGCGGTTGCTGCAAAAAAGGCCCTACAGGTATTATAATGTAAAAAAATTTTATATAATCATTTATCCATATTAATAAAATGCTTTTGATGGTTTAGATCTTGAAAAAACTGCTCTGCAACTACACCAGAACAGTGGTGCGGTTGCTCCAAAAATGGCCCTACACGTAGTATAATGTAATAAAATTTTATATAATCATTTATTCATATAAATAACTTGCTTTTGATGGTTTAGATCTTGAAAAAACTGCTCTGCAACTACACCGGAACAGTGGTGCCGTTACTTCAAAAATGGCCCTACACGTGTTATAATGTAATAAAATTTTATATAATCATTTATCCATATAAATAACATGCTTTTGATGGTTTAGATCTTGAAAAATCTGCTCTGCAACTACACCGGAACAGTGGTGCGGTTACTCCAAAAATGGCCCTACACGTTGTATAATGTAATAAAATTTTATATAATCATTTATCCATATAAATAACATGCTTTTGATGGTTTAGATCTTGAAAAAACTGCTCTGCAACTACACCGGAACAGTGGTGCAGTTGCTGCAAAAAAGGCCCTACATGTATTATAATGTAATACAATTTTATATAATCATTTATTCATATAAATAACTTGCTTTTGATGGTTTAGATCTTGAAAAAACTGCTCTGCAACTACACCGGAACAGTGGTGTCGTTACTTCAAAAATGGCCCTACACGTGTTATAATGTAATAAAATTTTATATAATCATTTATCCATATAAATAACATGCTTTTGATGGTTTAGATCTTGAAAAAACTGCTCTGCAACTACACCGGAACAGTGGTGCAGTTGCTGCAAAAAAGGCCCTACATGTATTATAATGTAATACAATTTTATATAATCATTTATTCATATAAATAACTTGCTTTTGATGGTTTAGATCTTGAAAAAACTGCTCTGCAACTACACCGGAACAGTGGTGTCGTTACTTCAAAAATGGCCCTACACGTGTTATAATGTAATAAAATTTTATATAATCATTTATCCATATAAATAACATGCTTTTGATGGTTTAGATCTTGAAAAATCTGCTCTGCAACTACACCGGAACAGTGGTGCGGTTACTCCAAAAATGGCCCTACACGTTGTATAATGTAATAAAATTTTATATAATCATTTATTCATATAAATAACTTGCTTTTGATGGTTTAGATCTTGAAAAAACTGCTCTGCAACTACACCGGAACAGTGGTGTCGTTACTTCAAAAATGGCCCTACACGTGTTATAATGTAATAAAATTTTATATAATCATTTATCCATATAAATAACATGCTTTTGATGGTTTAGATCTTGAAAAAACTGCTCTGCAACTACACCGGAACAGTGGTGCAGTTGCTGCAAAAAAGGCCCTACATGTATTATAATGTAATACAATTTTATATAATCATTTATTCATATAAATAACTTGCTTTTGATGGTTTAGATCTTGAAAAAACTGCTCTGCAACTACACCGGAACAGTGGTGTCGTTACTTCAAAAATGGCCCTACACGTGTTATAATGTAATAAAATTTTATATAATCATTTATCCATATAAATAACATGCTTTTGATGGTTTAGATCTTGAAAAAACTGCTCTGCAACTACACCGGAACAGTGGTGCAGTTGCTGCAAAAAAGTCCCTACATGTATTATAATGTAATACAATTTTATATAATCATTTATTCATATAAATAACTTGCTTTTGATGGTTTAGATCTTTAAAAAACTGCTCTGCAACTACACCGGAACAGTGGTGCGGTTACTCCAAAAATGTCCCTACACGTATTATAATGTAATAAAATTTTATATAATCATTTATCCATATAAATAATATGTTTTTGATGGTTTAGATCTTGAAAAAACTGCTCTGCAACTACACCGGAACAGTGGTGCCGTTACTTCAAAAATGGCTTTACACGTGTTATAATGTAATAAAATTTTATATAATCATTTATCCATATAAATAACATGCTTTTGATGGTTTAGATCTTGAAAAAACTGCTCTGCAACTACACCGGAACAGTGGTGCGGTTACTCCAAAAATGGCCCTACACGTGTTATAATCTAATAAAATTTTATATAATTATTTATCCATATAAATAACATGCTTTTGATGGTTTAGATCTTAAAAAAACTGCTCTTCAACTACACCGGAACAGTGGTGCGGTTACTCCAAAAATGGCCCTACACGAATTATAACGTAATAAAATTTTATATAATCATTTATCCATATTAATAAAATGCTTTTGATGGTTTAGATTTTGAAAAAACTGCTCTGCAACTACACCAGAACAGTGGTGCGGTTGCTCCAAAAATGTCCCTACACGTATTATAATGTAATAAAATTTTATATAATCATTTATCTATATAAATAATATGTTTTTGATGGTTTAGATCTTTAAAAAACTGCTCTGCAACTACACCGGAACAGTGGTGCGGTTACTCCAAAAATGGCCCTGCACGTAGTATAATGTAATAAAATTTTATATAATCATTTATTCATATAAATAACATGCTTTTGATGGTTTAGATCTTGAAAAAACTGCTCTGCAACTACACCGGAACAGTGGTGCGGTTACTCCAAAAATGGCCCTACACGTTGTATAATGTAATAAAATTTTATATAATCATTTATTCATATAAATAACTTGCTTTTGATGGTTTAGATCTTGAAAAAACTGCTCTGCAACTACACCGGAACAGTGGTGTCGTTACTTCAAAAATGGCCCTACACGTGTTATAATGTAATAAAATTTTATATAATCATTTATCCATATAAATAACATGCTTTTGATGGTTTAGATCTTGAAAAAACTGCTCTGCAACTACACCGGAACAGTGGTGCGGTTACTCCAAAAATGGCCCTACACTTGTTATAATCTAATAAAATTTTATATAATTATTTATCCATATAAATAACATGCTTTTGATGGTTTAGATCTTAAAAAAACTGCTCTGCAACTACACCGGAACAGTGGTGCGGTTACTCCAAAAATGGCCCTACACGAATTATAACGTAATAAAATTTTATATAATCATTTATCCATATTAATAAAATGCTTTTGATGGTTTAGATTTTGAAAAAACTGCTCTGCAACTACACCAGAACAGTGGTGCGGTTGCTCCAAATATGTCCCTACACGTATTATAATGTAATAAAATTTTATATAATCATTTATCTATATAAATAATATGTTTTTGATGGTTTAGATCTTTAAAAAACTGCTCTGCAACTACACCGGAACAGTGGTGCGGTTACTCCAAAAATGGCCCTGCACGTAGTATAATGTAATAAAATTTTATATAATCATTTATTCATATAAATAACATGCTTTTGATGGTTTAGATCTTGAAAAAACTGCTCTGCAACTACACCGGAACAGTGGTGCGGTTACTCCAAAAATGGCCCTACACGTTGTATAATGTAATAAAATTTTATATAATCATTTATTCATATAAATAACTTGCTTTTGATGGTTTAGATCTTTAAAAAACTGCTCTGCAACTACACCGGAACAGTGGTGCCGTTACTTCAAAAATGGCTTTACACGTGTTATAATGTAATAAAATTTTATATAATCATTTATCCATATAAATAACATGCTTTTGATGGTTTAGATCTTGAAAAAACTGCTCTGCAACTACACCGGAACAGTGGTGCGGTTACTCCAAAAATGGCCCTACACTTGTTATAATCTAATAAAATTTTATATAATTATTTATCCATATAAATAACATGCTTTTGATGGTTTAGATCTTAAAAAAACTGCTCTGCAACTACACCGGAACAGTGGTGCGGTTACTCCAAAAATGGCCCTACACGAATTATAACGTAATAAAATTTTATATAATCATTTATCCATATTAATAAAATGCTTTTGATGGTTTAGATTTTGAAAAAACTGCTCTGCAACTACACCAGAACAGTGGTGCGGTTGCTCCAAATATGTCCCTACACGTATTATAATGTAATAAAATTTTATATAATCATTTATCTATATAAATAATATGTTTTTGATGGTTTAGATCTTTAAAAAACTGCTCTGCAACTACACCGGAACAGTGGTGCGGTTACTCCAAAAATGGCCCTACACGTTGTATAATGTAATAAAATTTTATATAATCATTTATTCATATAAATAACTTGCTTTTGATGGTTTAGATCTTGAAAAAACTGCTCTGCAACTACACCGGAACAGTGGTGTCGTTACTTCAAAAATGGCCCTACACGTGTTATAATGTAATAAAATTTTATATAATCATTTATCCATATAAATAACATGCTTTTGATGGTTTAGATCTTGAAAAAACTGCTCTGCAACTACACCGGAACAGTGGTGCAGTTGCTGCAAAAAAGGCCCTACATGTATTATAATGTAATACAATTTTATATAATCATTTATTCATATAAATAACTTGCTTTTGATGGTTTAGATCTTGAAAAAACTGCTCTGCAACTACACCGGAACAGTGGTGTCGTTACTTCAAAAATGGCCCTACACGTGTTATAATGTAATAAAATTTTATATAATCATTTATCCATATAAATAACATGCTTTTGATGGTTTAGATCTTGAAAAAACTGCTCTGCAACTACACCGGAACAGTGGTGCAGTTGCTTCAAAAAAGGCCCTACATGTATTATAATGTAATACAATTTTATATAATCATTTATTCATATAAATAACTTGCTTTTGATGGTTTAGATCTTTAAAAAACTGCTCTGCAACTACACCGGAACAGTGGTGCGGTTACTCCAAAAATGTCCCTACACGTATTATAATGTAATAAAATTTTATATAATCATTTATCCATATCAATAATATGTTTTTGATGGTTTAGATCTTTAAAAAACTGCTCTGCAACTACACCGGAACAGTGGTGCCGTTACTTCAAAAATGGCTTTACACGTGTTATAATGTAATAAAATTTTATATAATCATTTATCCATATAAATAACATGCTTTTGATGGTTTAGATCTTGAAAAAACTGCTCTGCAACTACACCGGAACAGTGGTGCAGTTGCTGCAAAAAAGGCCCTACATGTATTATAATGTAATACAATTTTATATAATCATTTATTCATATAAATAACTTGCTTTTGATGATTTAGATCTTGAAAAAACTGCTCTGCAACTACACCGGAACAGTGGTGCGGTTACTCCAAAAATGGCCCTACACGTAGTATAATGTAATAAAATTTTATATAATCATTTATTCATATAAATAACTTGCTTTTGATGGTTTAGATCTTGAAAAAACTGCTCTGCAACTACACCGGAACAGTGGTGCCGTTACTTCAAAAATGGCCCTACACGTGTTATAATGTGATAAAATTTTATATAATCATTTATCCATATAAATAACATGCTTTTGATGGTTTAGATCTTGAAAAAACTGCTCTGCAACTACACCGGAACAGTGGTGCGGTTGCTGCAAAAAAGGCCCTACAGGTATTATAATGTAAAAAAATTTTATATAATCATTTATCCATATTAATAAAATGCTTTTGATGGTTTAGATCTTGAAAAAACTGCTCTGCAACTACACCAGAACAGTGGTGCGGTTGCTCCAAAAATGGCCCTACACGTAGTATAATGTAATAAAATTTTATATAATCATTTATTCATATAAATAACTTGCTTTTGATGGTTTAGATCTTGAAAAAACTGCTCTGCAACTACACCGGAACAGTGGTGCCGTTACTTCAAAAATGGCCCTACACGTGTTATAATGTAATAAAATTTTATACAATCATTTATCCATATAAATAACATGCTTTTGATGGTTTAGATCTTGAAAAAACTGCTCTGCAACTACACCGGGACAGTGGTGCAGTTGCTGCAAAAAAGGCCCTACATGTATTATAATGTAATACAATGTTATATAATCATTTATTCATATAAATAACTTGCTTTTGATGGTTTAGATCTTGAAAAAACTGCTCTGCAACTACACCGGAACAGTGGTGCGGTTACTCCAAAAATGGCCCTACACGTGTTATAATGTAATAAAATTTTATACAATCATTTATCCATATAAATAACATTCTTTTGATGGTTTAGATCTTGAAAAAACTGCTCTGCAACTACACCGGAATAGTGGTGCGGTTGCTCCAAAAATGGCCCTACACGTATTATAATGTAATAAAATTTTATATAATCATTTATTCATATAAATAACATGCTTTTGATGGTTTAGATTTTGAAAAAACTGCTCTGCAACTACACCAGAACAGTGGTGCGGTTGCTCCAAAAATGTCCCTACACGTATTATAATGTAATAAAATTTTATATAATCATTTATCCATATAAATAATATGTTTTTGATAGTTTAGATCTTTAAAAAACTGCTCTGCAACTACACCGGAACAGTGGTGCCGTTACTTCAAAAATGGCTTTACACGTGTTATAACGTAATAAAATTTTATATAATCATTTATCCATATAAATAACATGCTTTTGATGGTTTAGATCTTGAAAAAACTGCTCTGCAACTACACCGGAACAGTGGTGCGGTTACTCCAAAAATGGCCCTACACGTAGTATAATGTAATAAAATTTTATATAATCATTTATTCATATAAATAACTTGCTTTTGATGGTTTAGATCTTGAAAAAACTGCTCTGCAACTACACCGGAACAGTGGTGCCGTTACTTCAAAAATGGCCCTACACGTGTTATAATGTGATAAAATTTTATATAATCATTTATCCATATAAATAACATGCTTTTGATGGTTTAGATCTTGAAAAAACTGCTCTGCAACTACACCGGAACAGTGGTGCGGTTGCTGCAAAAAAGGCCCTACAGGTATTATAATGTAAAAAAATTTTATATAATCATTTATCCATATTAATAAAATGCTTTTGATGGTTTAGATCTTGAAAAAACTGCTCTGCAACTACACCAGAACAGTGGTGCGGTTGCTCCAAAAATGGCCCTACACGTAGTATAATGTAATAAAATTTTATATAATCATTTATTCATATAAATAACTTGCTTTTGATGGTTTAGATCTTGAAAAAACTGCTCTGCAACTACACCGGAACAGTGGTGCCGTTACTTCAAAAATGGCCCTACACGTGTTATAATGTAATAAAATTTTATACAATCATTTATCCATATTAATAACATGCTTTTGATGGTTTAGATCTTGAAAAAACTGCTCTGCAACTACACCGGGACAGTGGTGCAGTTGCTGCAAAAAAGGCCCTACATGTATTATAATGTAATACAATTTTATATAATCATTTATTCATATAAATAACTTGCTTTTGATGGTTTAGATCTTGAAAAAACTGCTCTGCAACTACACCGGAACAGTGGTGCGGTTACTCCAAAAATGGCCCTACACGTGTTATAATGTAATAAAATTTTATACAATCATTTATCCATATAAATAACATTCTTTTGATGGTTTAGATCTTGAAAAAACTGCTCTGCAACTACACCGGAATAGTGGTGCGGTTGCTCCAAAAATGGCCCTACACGTATTATAATGTAATAAAATTTTATATAATCATTTATCCATATAAATAACATGCTTTTGATGGTTTAGATTTTGAAAAAACTGCTCTGCAACTACACCAGAACAGTGGTGCGGTTGCTCCAAAAATGTCCCTACACGTATTATAATGTAATAAAATTTTATATAATCATTTATCCATATAAATAATATGTTTTTGATAGTTTAGATCTTTAAAAAACTGCTCTGCAACTACACCGGAACAGTGGTGCCGTTACTTCAAAAATGGCTTTACACGTGTTATAACGTAATAAAATTTTATATAATCATTTATCTATATAAATAATATGTTTTTGATGGTTTAGATCTTTAAAAAACTGCTCTGCAACTACACCGGAACAGTGGTGCGGTTACTCCAAAAATGGCCCTGCACGTAGTATAATGTAATAAAATTTTATATAATCATTTATTCATATAAATAACATGCTTTTGATGGTTTAGATCTTGAAAAAACTGCTCTGCAACTACACCGGAACAGTGGTGCGGTTACTCCAAAAATGGCCCTACACGTTGTATAATGTAATAAAATTTTATATAATCATTTATTCATATAAATAACTTGCTTTTGATGGTTTAGATCTTTAAAAAACTGCTCTGCAACTACACCGGAACAGTGGTGCCGTTACTTCAAAAATGGCTTTACACGTGTTATAATGTAATAAAATTTTATATAATCATTTATCCATATAAATAACATGCTTTTGATGGTTTAGATCTTGAAAAAACTGCTCTGCAACTACACCGGAACAGTGGTGCGGTTACTCCAAAAATGGCCCTACACTTGTTATAATCTAATAAAATTTTATATAATTATTTATCCATATAAATAACATGCTTTTGATGGTTTAGATCTTAAAAAAACTGCTCTGCAACTACACCGGAACAGTGGTGCGGTTACTCCAAAAATGGCCCTACACGAATTATAACGTAATAAAATTTTATATAATCATTTATCCATATTAATAAAATGCTTTTGATGGTTTAGATTTTGAAAAAACTGCTCTGCAACTACACCAGAACAGTGGTGCGGTTGCTCCAAATATGTCCCTACACGTATTATAATGTAATAAAATTTTATATAATCATTTATCTATATAAATAATATGTTTTTGATGGTTTAGATCTTTAAAAAACTGCTCTGCAACTACACCGGAACAGTGGTGCGGTTACTCCAAAAATGGCCCTACACGTTGTATAATGTAATAAAATTTTATATAATCATTTATTCATATAAATAACTTGCTTTTGATGGTTTAGATCTTGAAAAAACTGCTCTGCAACTACACCGGAACAGTGGTGTCGTTACTTCAAAAATGGCCCTACACGTGTTATAATGTAATAAAATTTTATATAATCATTTATCCATATAAATAACATGCTTTTGATGGTTTAGATCTTGAAAAAACTGCTCTGCAACTACACCGGAACAGTGGTGCAGTTGCTGCAAAAAAGGCCCTACATGTATTATAATGTAATACAATTTTATATAATCATTTATTCATATAAATAACTTGCTTTTGATGGTTTAGATCTTGAAAAAACTGCTCTGCAACTACACCGGAACAGTGGTGTCGTTACTTCAAAAATGGCCCTACACGTGTTATAATGTAATAAAATTTTATATAATCATTTATCCATATAAATAACATGCTTTTGATGGTTTAGATCTTGAAAAAACTGCTCTGCAACTACACCGGAACAGTGGTGCAGTTGCTTCAAAAAAGGCCCTACATGTATTATAATGTAATACAATTTTATATAATCATTTATTCATATAAATAACTTGCTTTTGATGGTTTAGATCTTTAAAAAACTGCTCTGCAACTACACCGGAACAGTGGTGCGGTTACTCCAAAAATGTCCCTACACGTATTATAATGTAATAAAATTTTATATAATCATTTATCCATATCAATAATATGTTTTTGATGGTTTAGATCTTTAAAAAACTGCTCTGCAACTACACCGGAACAGTGGTGCCGTTACTTCAAAAATGGCTTTACACGTGTTATAATGTAATAAAATTTTATATAATCATTTATCCATATAAATAACATGCTTTTGATGGTTTAGATCTTGAAAAAACTGCTCTGCAACTACACCGGAACAGTGGTGCAGTTGCTTCAAAAAAGGCCCTACATGTATTATAATGTAATACAATTTTATATAATCATTTATTCATATAAATAACTTGCTTTTGATGGTTTAGATCTTTAAAAAACTGCTCTGCAACTACACCGGAACAGTGGTGCGGTTACTCCAAAAATGTCCCTACACGTATTATAATGTAATAAAATTTTATATAATCATTTATCCATATCAATAATATGTTTTTGATGGTTTAGATCTTTAAAAAACTGCTCTGCAACTACACCGGAACAGTGGTGCCGTTACTTCAAAAATGGCTTTACACGTGTTATAATGTAATAAAATTTTATATAATCATTTATCCATATAAATAACATGCTTTTGATGGTTTAGATCTTGAAAAAACTGCTCTGCAACTACACCGGAACAGTGGTGCAGTTGCTGCAAAAAAGGCCCTACATGTATTATAATGTAATACAATTTTATATAATCATTTATTCATATAAATAACTTGCTTTTGATGATTTAGATCTTGAAAAAACTGCTCTGCAACTACACCGGAACAGTGGTGCGGTTACTCCAAAAATGGCCCTACACGTAGTATAATGTAATAAAATTTTATATAATCATTTATTCATATAAATAACTTGCTTTTGATGGTTTAGATCTTGAAAAAACTGCTCTGCAACTACACCGGAACAGTGGTGCCGTTACTTCAAAAATGGCCCTACACGTGTTATAATGTGATAAAATTTTATATAATCATTTATCCATATAAATAACATGCTTTTGATGGTTTAGATCTTGAAAAAACTGCTCTGCAACTACACCGGAACAGTGGTGCGGTTGCTGCAAAAAAGGCCCTACAGGTATTATAATGTAAAAAAATTTTATATAATCATTTATCCATATTAATAAAATGCTTTTGATGGTTTAGATCTTGAAAAAACTGCTCTGCAACTACACCAGAACAGTGGTACGGTTGCTCCAAAAATGGCCCTACACGTAGTATAATGTAATAAAATTTTATATAATCATTTATTCATATAAATAACTTGCTTTTGATGGTTTAGATCTTGAAAAAACTGCTCTGCAACTACACCGGAACAGTGGTGCCGTTACTTCAAAAATGGCCCTACACGTGTTATAATGTAATAAAATTTTATACAATCATTTATCCATATAAATAACATGCTTTTGATGGTTTAGATCTTGAAAAAACTGCTCTGCAACTACACCGGGACAGTGGTGCAGTTGCTGCAAAAAAGGCCCTACATGTATTATAATGTAATACAATGTTATATAATCATTTATTCATATAAATAACTTGCTTTTGATGGTTTAGATCTTGAAAAAACTGCTCTGCAACTACACCGGAACAGTGGTGCGGTTACTCCAAAAATGGCCCTACACGTGTTATAATGTAATAAAATTTTATACAATCATTTATCCATATAAATAACATTCTTTTGATGGTTTAGATCTTGAAAAAACTGCTCTGCAACTACACCGGAATAGTGGTGCGGTTGCTCCAAAAATGGCCCTACACGTATTATAATGTAATAAAATTTTATATAATCATTTATCCATATAAATAACATGCTTTTGATGGTTTAGATTTTGAAAAAACTGCTCTGCAACTACACCAGAACAGTGGTGCGGTTGCTCCAAAAATGTCCCTACACGTATTATAATGTAATAAAATTTTATATAATCATTTATCCATATAAATAATATGTTTTTGATAGTTTAGATCTTTAAAAAACTGCTCTGCAACTACACCGGAACAGTGGTGCCGTTACTTCAAAAATGGCTTTACACGTGTTATAACGTAATAAAATTTTATATAATCATTTATCCATATAAATAACATGCTTTTGATGGTTTAGATCTTGAAAAAACTGCTCTGCAACTACACCGGAACAGTGGTGCGGTTACTCCAAAAATGGCCCTACACGTAGTATAATGTAATAAAATTTTATATAATCATTTATTCATATAAATAACTTGCTTTTGATGGTTTAGATCTTGAAAAAACTGCTCTGCAACTACACCGGAACAGTGGTGCCGTTACTTCAAAAATGGCCCTACACGTGTTATAATGTGATAAAATTTTATATAATCATTTATCCATATAAATAACATGCTTTTGATGGTTTAGATCTTGAAAAAACTGCTCTGCAACTACACCGGAACAGTGGTGCGGTTGCTGCAAAAAAGGCCCTACAGGTATTATAATGTAAAAAAATTTTATATAATCATTTATCCATATTAATAAAATGCTTTTGATGGTTTAGATCTTGAAAAAACTGCTCTGCAACTACACCAGAACAGTGGTGCGGTTGCTCCAAAAATGGCCCTACACGTAGTATAATGTAATAAAATTTTATATAATCATTTATTCATATAAATAACTTGCTTTTGATGGTTTAGATCTTGAAAAAACTGCTCTGCAACTACACCGGAACAGTGGTGCCGTTACTTCAAAAATGGCCCTACACGTGTTATAATGTAATAAAATTTTATACAATCATTTATCCATATAAATAACATGCTTTTGATGGTTTAGATCTTGAAAAAACTGCTCTGCAACTACACCGGGACAGTGGTGCAGTTGCTGCAAAAAAGGCCCTACATGTATTATAATGTAATACAATTTTATATAATCATTTATTCATATAAATAACTTGCTTTTGATGGTTTAGATCTTGAAAAAACTGCTCTGCAACTACACCGGAACAGTGGTGCGGTTACTCCAAAAATGGCCCTACACGTGTTATAATGTAATAAAATTTTATACAATCATTTATCCATATAAATAACATTCTTTTGATGGTTTAGATCTTGAAAAAACTGCTCTGCAACTACACCGGAATAGTGGTGCGGTTGCTCCAAAAATGGCCCTACACGTATTATAATGTAATAAAATTTTATATAATCATTTATCCATATAAATAACATGCTTTTGATGGTTTAGATTTTGAAAAAACTGCTCTGCAACTACACCAGAACAGTGGTGCGGTTGCTCCAAAAATGTCCCTACACGTATTATAATGTAATAAAATTTTATATAATCATTTATCCATATAAATAATATATTTTTGATAGTTTAGATCTTTAAAAAACTGCTCTGCAACTACACCGGAACAGTGGTGCCGTTACTTCAAAAATGGCTTTACACGTGTTATAACGTAATAAAATTTTATATAATCATTTATCTATATAAATAATATGTTTTTGATGGTTTAGATCTTTAAAAAACTGCTCTGCAACTACACCGGAACAGTGGTGCGGTTACTCCAAAAATGGCCCTGCACGTAGTATAATGTAATAAAATTTTATATAATCATTTATTCATATAAATAACATGCTTTTGATGGTTTAGATCTTGAAAAAACTGCTCTGCAACTACACCGGAACAGTGGTGCGGTTACTCCAAAAATGGCCCTACACGTTGTATAATGTAATAAAATTTTATATAATCATTTATTCATATAAATAACTTGCTTTTGATGGTTTAGATCTTTAAAAAACTGCTCTGCAACTACACCGGAACAGTGGTGCCGTTACTTCAAAAATGGCTTTACACGTGTTATAATGTAATAAAATTTTATATAATCATTTATCCATATAAATAACATGCTTTTGATGGTTTAGATCTTGAAAAAACTGCTCTGCAACTACACCGGAACAGTGGTGCGGTTACTCCAAAAATGGCCCTACACTTGTTATAATCTAATAAAATTTTATATAATTATTTATCCATATAAATAACATGCTTTTGATGGTTTAGATCTTAAAAAAACTGCTCTGCAACTACACCGGAACAGTGGTGCGGTTACTCCAAAAATGGCCCTACACGAATTATAACGTAATAAAATTTTATATAATCATTTATCCATATTAATAAAATGCTTTTGATGGTTTAGATTTTGAAAAAACTGCTCTGCAACTACACCAGAACAGTGGTGCGGTTGCTCCAAATATGTCCCTACACGTATTATAATGTAATAAAATTTTATATAATCATTTATCTATATAAATAATATGTTTTTGATGGTTTAGATCTTTAAAAAACTGCTCTGCAACTACACCGGAACAGTGGTGCGGTTACTCCAAAAATGGCCCTACACGTTGTATAATGTAATAAAATTTTATATAATCATTTATTCATATAAATAACTTGCTTTTGATGGTTTAGATCTTGAAAAAACTGCTCTGCAACTACACCGGAACAGTGGTGTCGTTACTTCAAAAATGGCCCTACACGTGTTATAATGTAATAAAATTTTATATAATCATTTATCCATATAAATAACATGCTTTTGATGGTTTAGATCTTGAAAAAACTGCTCTGCAACTACACCGGAACAGTGGTGCAGTTGCTGCAAAAAAGGCCCTACATGTATTATAATGTAATACAATTTTATATAATCATTTATTCATATAAATAACTTGCTTTTGATGGTTTAGATCTTGAAAAAACTGCTCTGCAACTACACCGGAACAGTGGTGTCGTTACTTCAAAAATGGCCCTACACGTGTTATAATGTAATAAAATTTTATATAATCATTTATCCATATAAATAACATGCTTTTGATGGTTTAGATCTTGAAAAAACTGCTCTGCAACTACACCGGAACAGTGGTGCAGTTGCTTCAAAAAAGGCCCTACATGTATTATAATGTAATACAATTTTATATAATCATTTATTCATATAAATAACTTGCTTTTGATGGTTTAGATCTTTAAAAAACTGCTCTGCAACTACACCGGAACAGTGGTGCGGTTACTCCAAAAATGTCCCTACACGTATTATAATGTAATAAAATTTTATATAATCATTTATCCATATCAATAATATGTTTTTGATGGTTTAGATCTTTAAAAAACTGCTCTGCAACTACACCGGAACAGTGGTGCCGTTACTTCAAAAATGGCTTTACACGTGTTATAATGTAATAAAATTTTATATAATCATTTATCCATATAAATAACATGCTTTTGATGGTTTAGATCTTGAAAAAACTGCTCTGCAACTACACCGGAACAGTGGTGCAGTTGCTGCAAAAAAGGCCCTACATGTATTATAATGTAATACAATTTTATATAATCATTTATTCATATAAATAACTTGCTTTTGATGATTTAGATCTTGAAAAAACTGCTCTGCAACTACACCGGAACAGTGGTGCGGTTACTCCAAAAATGGCCCTACACGTAGTATAATGTAATAAAATTTTATATAATCATTTATTCATATAAATAACTTGCTTTTGATGGTTTAGATCTTGAAAAAACTGCTCTGCAACTACACCGGAACAGTGGTGCCGTTACTTCAAAAATGGCCCTACACGTGTTATAATGTGATAAAATTTTATATAATCATTTATCCATATAAATAACATGCTTTTGATGGTTTAGATCTTGAAAAAACTGCTCTGCAACTACACCGGAACAGTGGTGCGGTTGCTGCAAAAAAGGCCCTACAGGTATTATAATGTAAAAAAATTTTATATAATCATTTATCCATATTAATAAAATGCTTTTGATGGTTTAGATCTTGAAAAAACTGCTCTGCAACTACACCAGAACAGTGGTGCGGTTGCTCCAAAAATGGCCCTACACGTAGTATAATGTAATAAAATTTTATATAATCATTTATTCATATAAATAACTTGCTTTTGATGGTTTAGATCTTGAAAAAACTGCTCTGCAACTACACCGGAACAGTGGTGCCGTTACTTCAAAAATGGCCCTACACGTGTTATAATGTAATAAAATTTTATACAATCATTTATCCATATAAATAACATGCTTTTGATGGTTTAGATCTTGAAAAAACTGCTCTGCAACTACACCGGGACAGTGGTGCAGTTGCTGCAAAAAAGGCCCTACATGTATTATAATGTAATACAATGTTATATAATCATTTATTCATATAAATAACTTGCTTTTGATGGTTTAGATCTTGAAAAAACTGCTCTGCAACTACACCGGAACAGTGGTGCGGTTACTCCAAAAATGGCCCTACACGTGTTATAATGTAATAAAATTTTATACAATCATTTATCCATATAAATAACATTCTTTTGATGGTTTAGATCTTGAAAAAACTGCTCTGCAACTACACCGGAATAGTGGTGCGGTTGCTCCAAAAATGGCCCTACACGTATTATAATGTAATAAAATTTTATATAATCATTTATCCATATAAATAACATGCTTTTGATGGTTTAGATTTTGAAAAAACTGCTCTGCAACTACACCAGAACAGTGGTGCGGTTGCTCCAAAAATGTCCCTACACGTATTATAATGTAATAAAATTTTATATAATCATTTATCCATATAAATAATATGTTTTTGATAGTTTAGATCTTTAAAAAACTGCTCTGCAACTACACCGGAACAGTGGTGCCGTTACTTCAAAAATGGCTTTACACGTGTTATAACGTAATAAAATTTTATATAATCATTTATCCATATAAATAACATGCTTTTGATGGTTTAGATCTTGAAAAAACTGCTCTGCAACTACACCGGAACAGTGGTGCGGTTACTCCAAAAATGGCCCTACACGTAGTATAATGTAATAAAATTTTATATAATCATTTATTCATATAAATAACTTGCTTTTGATGGTTTAGATCTTGAAAAAACTGCTCTGCAACTACACCGGAACAGTGGTGCCGTTACTTCAAAAATGGCCCTACACGTGTTATAATGTGATAAAATTTTATATAATCATTTATCCATATAAATAACATGCTTTTGATGGTTTAGATCTTGAAAAAACTGCTCTGCAACTACACCGGAACAGTGGTGCGGTTGCTGCAAAAAAGGCCCTACAGGTATTATAATGTAAAAAAATTTTATATAATCATTTATCCATATTAATAAAATGCTTTTGATGGTTTAGATCTTGAAAAAACTGCTCTGCAACTACACCAGAACAGTGGTGCGGTTGCTCCAAAAATGGCCCTACACGTAGTATAATGTAATAAAATTTTATATAATCATTTATTCATATAAATAACTTGCTTTTGATGGTTTAGATCTTGAAAAAACTGCTCTGCAACTACACCGGAACAGTGGTGCCGTTACTTCAAAAATGGCCCTACACGTGTTATAATGTAATAAAATTTTATACAATCATTTATCCATATAAATAACATGCTTTTGATGGTTTAGATCTTGAAAAAACTGCTCTGCAACTACACCGGGACAGTGGTGCAGTTGCTGCAAAAAAGGCCCTACATGTATTATAATGTAATACAATTTTATATAATCATTTATTCATATAAATAACTTGCTTTTGATGGTTTAGATCTTGAAAAAACTGCTCTGCAACTACACCGGAACAGTGGTGCGGTTACTCCAAAAATGGCCCTACACGTGTTATAATGTAATAAAATTTTATACAATCATTTATCCATATAAATAACATTCTTTTGATGGTTTAGATCTTGAAAAAACTGCTCTGCAACTACACCGGAATAGTGGTGCGGTTGCTCCAAAAATGGCCCTACACGTATTATAATGTAATAAAATTTTATATAATCATTTATCCATATAAATAACATGCTTTTGATGGTTTAGATTTTGAAAAAACTGCTCTGCAACTACACCAGAACAGTGGTGCGGTTGCTCCAAAAATGTCCCTACACGTATTATAATGTAATAAAATTTTATATAATCATTTATCCATATAAATAATATGTTTTTGATAGTTTAGATCTTTAAAAAACTGCTCTGCAACTACACCGGAACAGTGGTGCCGTTACTTCAAAAATGGCTTTACACGTGTTATAACGTAATAAAATTTTATATAATCATTTATCCATATAAATAACATGCTTTTGATGGTTTAGATCTTGAAAAAACTGCTCTGCAACTACACCGGAACAGTGGTGCGGTTACTCCAAAAATGGCCCTACACGTGTTATAATCTAATAAAATTTTATATAATTATTTATCCATATAAATAACATGCTTTTGATGGTTTAGATCTTAAAAAAACTGCTCTGCAACTACACCGGAACAGTGGTGCGGTTACTCCAAAAATGGCCCTACACGAATTATAACGTAATAAAATTTTATATAATCATTTATCCATATTAATAAAATGCTTTTGATGGTTTAGATTTTGAAAAAACTGCTCTGCAACTACACCAGAACAGTGGTGCGGTTGCTCCAAAAATGTCCCTACACGTATTATAATGTAATAAAATTTTATATAATCATTTATCTATATAAATAATATGTTTTTGATGGTTTAGATCTTTAAAAAACTGCTCTGCAACTACACCGGAACAGTGGTGCGGTTACTCCAAAAATGGCCCTACACGTAGTATAATGTAATAAAATTTTATATAATCATTTATTCATATAAATAACTTGCTTTGGATGGTTTAGATCTTGAAAAAACTGCTCTGCAACTAGACCGGAACAGTGGTGCCGTTACTTCAAAAATGGCCCTACACGTGTTATAATGTAATAAAATTTTATATAATCATTTATCCATATAAATAACATGCTTTTGATGGTTTAGATCTTGAAAAATCTGCTCTGCAACTACACCGGAACAGTGGTGCGGTTACTCCAAAAATGGCCCTACACGTAGTATAATGTAATAAAATTTTATATAATCATTTATTCATATAAATAACTTGCTTTTGATGGTTTAGATCTTGAAAAAACTGCTCTGCAACTACACCGGAACAGTGGTGCCGTTACTTCAAAAATGGCCCTACACGTGTTATAATGTGATAAAATTTTATATAATCATTTATCCATATAAATAACATGCTTTTGATGGTTTAGATCTTGAAAAAACTGCTCTGCAACTACACCGGAACAGTGGTGCGGTTACTCCAAAAATGGCCCTACACGTAGTATAATGTAATAAAATTTTATATAATCATTTATTCATATAAATAACTTGCTTTTGATGGTTTAGATCTTCAAAAAACTGCTCTGCAACTACACCGGAACAGTGGTGTCGTTACTTCAAAAATGGCCCTACACGTGTTATAATGTAATAAAATTTTATATAATCATTTATCCATATAAATAACATGCTTTTGATGGTTTAGATCTTGAAAAAACTGCTCTGCAACTACACCAGAACAGTGGTGCGGTTACTCCAAAAATGGCCCTACACGAATTATAACGTAATAAAATTTTATATAATCATTTATCCATATTAATAAAATGCTTTTGATGGTTTAGATTTTGAAAAAACTGCTCTGCAACTACACCAGAACAGTGGTGCGGTTGCTCCAAAAATGTCCCTACACGTATTATAATGTAATAAAATTTTATATAATCATTTATCTATATAAATAATATGTTTTTGATGGTTTAGATCTTTAAAAAACTGCTCTGCAACTACACCGGAACAGTGGTGCGGTTACTCCAAAAATGGCCCTACACGTGTTATAATGTGATAAAATTTTATATAATCATTTATCCATATAAATAACATGCTTTTGATGGTTTAGATCTTGAAAAAACTGCTCTGCAACTACACCGGAACAGTGGTGCGGTTGCTGCAAAAAAGGCCCTACAGGTATTATAATGTAAAAAAATTTTATATAATCATTTATCCATATTAATAAAATGCTTTTGATGGTTTAGATCTTGAAAAAACTGCTCTGCAACTACACCAGAACAGTGGTGCGGTTGCTCCAAAAATGGCCCTACACGTAGTATAATGTAATAAAATTTTATATAATCATTTATTCATATAAATAACTTGCTTTTAATGGTTTAGATCTTGAAAAAACTGCTCTGCAACTACACCGGAACAGTGGTGCCGTTACTTCAAAAATGGCCCTACACGTGTTATAATGTAATAAAATTTTATACAATCATTTATCCATATAAATAACATGCTTTTGATGGTTTAGATCTTGAAAAAACTGCTCTGCAACTACACCGGAATAGTGGTGCGGTTGCTCCAAAAATGGCCCTACACGTATTATAACGTAATAAAATTTTATATAATCATTTATCCATATAAATAACATGCTTTTGATGGTTTAGATCTTGAAAAAACTGCTCTGCAACTACACCGGAACAGTGGTTCGGTTACTCCAAAAATGGCCCTACACGTTGTATAATGTAATAAAATTTTATATAATCATTTATTCATATAAATAATATGCTTTTGATGGTTTAGATCTTGAAAAAACTGCTCTGCAACTACACCGGAACAGTGGTGCCGTTCCTTCAAAAATGGCTTTACACGTGTTATAACGTAATAAAATTTTATATAATCATTTATCCATATAAATAACATGCTTTTGATGGTTTAGATCTTGAAAAAACTGCTCTGCAACTACACCAGAACAGTGGTGCGGTTGCTCCAAAAATGTCCCTACACGTATTATAATGTAATAAAATTTTATATAATCATTTATCCATATAAATAATATGTTTTTGATGGTTTAGATCTTTAAAAAACTGCTCTGCAACTACACCGGAACAGTGGTGCCGTTACTTCAAAAATGGCTTTACACGTGTTATAACGTAATAAAATTTTATATAATCATTTATCCATATAAATAACATGCTTTTGATGGTTTAGATCTTGAAAAAACTGCTCTGCAACTACACCGGAATAGTGGTGCGGTTGCTCCAAAAATGGCCCTACACGTCTTATAATGTAATAAAATTTTATATAATCATTTATCCATATAAATAACATGCTTTTGATGGTTTATATTTTGAAAAAACTGATCTACAACTACACCGGAATAGTGATGCGGTTGCTCCAAAAATGGCCCTACACGTGTTATAATGTAATAAAATTTTATATAATCATTTATCCATATAAATAACATGCTTTTGATGGTTTAGATCTTGAAAAATCTGCTCTGCAACTACACCGGAACAGTGGTGCGGTTACTCCAAAAATGGCCCTACACGTAGTATAATGTAATAAAATTTTATATAATCATTTATTCATATAAATAACTTGCTTTTGATGGTTTAGATCTTGAAAAAACTGCTCTGCAACTACACCGGAACAGTGGTGCCGTTACTTCAAAAATGGCCCTACACGTGTTATAATGTGATAAAATTTTATATAATCATTTATCCATATAAATAACATGCTTTTGATGGTTTAGATCTTGAAAAAATTGCTCTGCAACTACACCGGAACAGTGGTGCGGTTACTCCAAAAATGGCCCTACACGTAGTATAATGTAATAAAATTTTATATAATCATTTATTCATATAAATAACTTGCTTTTGATGGTTTAGATTTTCAAAAAACTGCTCTGCAACTACACCGGAACAGTGGTGTCGTTACTTCAAAAATGGCCCTACACGTGTTATAATGTAATAAAATTTTATATAATCATTTATCCATATAAATAACATGCTTTTGATGGTTTAGATCTTGAAAAAACTGCTCTGCAACTACACCAGAACAGTGGTGCGGTTACTCCAAAAATGGCCCTACACGAATTATAACGTAATAAAATTTTATATAATCATTTATCCATATTAATAAAATGCTTTTGATGGTTTAGATTTTGAAAAAACTGCTCTGCAACTACACCAGAACAGTGGTGCGGTTGCTCCAAAAATGTCCCTACACGTATTATAATGCAATAAAATTTTATATAATCATTTATCTATATAAATAATATGTTTTTGATGGTTTAGATCTTTAAAAAACTGCTCTGCAACTACACCGGAACAGTGGTGCGGTTACTCCAAAAATGGCCCTACACGTGTTATAATGTGATAAAATTTTATATAATCATTTATCCATATAAATAACATGCTTTTGATGGTTTAGATCTTGAAAAAACTGCTCTGCAACTACACCGGAACAGTGGTGCGGTTGCTGCAAAAAAGGCCCTACAGGTATTATAATGTAAAAAAATTTTATATAATCATTTATCCATATTAATAAAATGCTTTTGATGGTTTAGATCTTGAAAAAACTGCTCTGCAACTACACCAGAACAGTGGTGCGGTTGCTCCAAAAATGGCCCTACACGTAGTATAATGTAATAAAATTTTATATAATCATTTATTCATATAAATAACTTGCTTTTGATGGTTTAGATCTTGAAAAAACTGCTCTGCAACTACACCGGAACAGTGGTGCCGTTACTTCAAAAATGGCCCTACACGTGTTATAATGTAATAAAATTTTATACAATCATTTATCCATATAAATAACATGCTTTTGATGGTTTAGATCTTGAAAAAACTGCTCTGCAACTACACCGGAATAGTGGTGCGGTTGCTCCAAAAATGGCCCTACACGTATTATAACGTAATAAAATTTTATATAATCATTTATCCATATAAATAACATGCTTTTGATGGTTTAGATCTTGAAAAAACTGCTCTGCAACTACACCGGAACAGTGGTTCGGTTACTCCAAAAATGGCCCTACACGTTGTATAATGTAATAAAATTTTATATAATCATTTATTTCATATAAATAATATGCTTTTGATGGTTTAGATCTTGAAAAAACTGCTCTGCAACTACACCGGAACAGTGGTGCCGTTCCTTCAAAAATGGCCCTACACGTGTTATAAATATAATAAATTTTATATAATCATTTATCCATATTAATAAAATGCTTTTGATGGTTTAGATCTTGAAAAAACTGCTCTGCAACTACACCAGAACAGTGGTGCGGTTGCTCCAAAAATGTCCCTACACGTATTATAATGTAATAAAATTTTATATAATCATTTATCCATATAAATAATATGTTTTTGATGGTTTAGATCTTTAAAAAACTGCTCTGCAACTACACCGGAACAGTGGTGCCATTACTTCAAAAATGGCTTTACACGTGTTATAACGTAATAAAATTTTATATAATCATTTATCCATATAAATAACATGCTTTTGATGGTTTAGATCTTGAAAAAACTGCTCTGCAACTACACCGGAATAGTGGTGCGGTTGCTCCAAAAATGGCCCTACACGTCTTATAATGTAATAAAATTTTATATAATCATTTATCCATATAAATAACATGCTTTTGATGGTTTATATTTTGAAAAAACTGCTCTGCAACTACACCAGAACAGTGGTGCGGTTGCTCCAAAAATGTCCCTACACGTATTATAATGTAATAAAATTTTATATAATCATTTATCCATATAAATAATATGTTTTTTGATGGTTTAGATCTTTAAAAAACTGCTCTGCAACTACACCGGAACAGTGGTGCCGTTACTCTCAAAAATGGCTTTTACACGTGTTATAACGTAATAAAATTTTATATAATCATTTATCCATATAAATAACATGCTTTTGATGGTTTAGATCTTGAAAAAACTGCTCTGCAACTACACCGGAATAGTGGTGCGGTTGCTCCAAAAATGGCCCTACACGTATTATAACGTAATAAAATTTTATATAATCATTTATCCATATAAATAACATGCTTTTGATGGTTTAGATCTTGAAAAAACTGCTCTGCAACTACACCGGAACAGTGGTTCGGTTACTCCAAAAATGGCCCTACACGTTGTATAATGTAATAAAATTTTATATAATCATTTATTCATATAAATAATATGCTTTTGATGGTTTAGATCTTGAAAAAACTGCTCTGCAACTACACCGGAACAGTGGTGCCGTTCCTTCAAAAATGGCCCTACACGTGTTATAATATAATAAAATTTTATATAATCATTTATCCATATTAATAAAATGCTTTTGATGGTTTAGATCTTGAAAAAACTGCTCTGCAACTACACCAGAACAGTGGTGCGGTTGCTCCAAAAATGTCCCTACACGTATTATAATGTAATAAAATTTTATATAATCATTTATCCATATAAATAATATGTTTTTGATGGTTTAGATCTTTAAAAAACTGCTCTGCAACTACACCGGAACAGTGGTGCCATTACTTCAAAAATGGCTTTACACGTGTTATAACGTAATAAAATTTTATATAATCATTTATCCATATAAATAACATGCTTTTGATGGTTTAGATCTTGAAAAAACTGCTCTGCAACTACACCGGAATAGTGGTGCGGTTGCTCCAAAAATGGCCCTACACGTCTTATAATGTAATAAAATTTTATATAATCATTTATCCATATAAATAACATGCTTTTGATGGTTTATATTTTGAAAAAACTGCTCTGCAACTACACCAGAACAGTGGTGCGGTTGCTCCAAAAATGTCCCTACACGTATTATAATGTAATAAAATTTTATATAATCATTTATCCATATAAATAATATGTTTTTGATGGTTTAGATCTTTAAAAAACTGCTCTGCAACTACACCGGAACAGTGGTGCCGTTACTTCAAAAATGGCTTTACACGTGTTATAACGTAATAAAATTTTATATAATCATTTATCCATATAAATAACATGCTTTTGATGGTTTAGATCTTGAAAAAACTGCTCTGCAACTACACCGGAACAGTGGTGCGGTTACTCCAAAAATGGCCCTACACGTGTTATAATCTAATAAAATTTTATATAATTATTTATCCATATAAATAACATGCTTTTGATGGTTTAGATCTTACAAAAACTGCTCTGCAACTACACCGGAACAGTGGTGCGGTTACTCCAAAAATGGCCCTACACGAATTATAACGTAATAAAATTTTATATAATCATTTATCCATATTAATAAAATGCTTTTGATGGTTTAGATTTTGAAAAAACTGCTCTGCAACTACACCAGAACAGTGGTGCGGTTGCTCCAAAAATGTCCCTACACGTATTATAATGTAATAAAATTTTATATAATCATTTATCTATATAAATAATATGGTTTTGATGGTTTAGATCTTTAAAAAACTGCTCTGCAACTACACCGGAACAGTGGTGCGGTTACTCCAAAAATGGCCCTCCACGTAGTATAATGTAATAAAATTTTATATAATCATTTATTCATATAAATAACTTGCTTTTGATGGTTTAGATCTTCAAAAAACTGCTCTGCAACTACACCGGAACAGTGGTGGCGTTACTTCAAAAATGGCCCTACACGTGTTATAATGTAATAAAATTTTATATAATCATTTATCCATATAAATAACATGCTTTTGATGGTGTAGATCTTGAAAAAACTTCTCTGCAACTACACCGGAACAGTGGTGCAGTTGCTGCAAAAAAGGCCCTACATGTATTATAATGTAATACAATTTTATATAATCATTTATCCATATAAATAACATGCTTTTGATGGTTTAGATCTTGAAAAAACTGCTCTGCAACTACACCGGAACAGTGGTGCGGTGCTGCAAAAAAGGCCCCTACAGGTATTACAATGTAAAAAAATTTTATATAATCATTTATCCATATTAATAAAATGCTTTTGATGGTTTAGATCTTGAAAAAACTGCTCTGCAACTACACCAGAACAGTGGTGCGGTTGCTCCAAAAATGGCCCTACACGTAGTATAATGTAATAAAATTTTATATAATCATTTATTCATATAAATAACTTGCTTTTGATGGTTTAGATCTTGAAAAAACTTCTCTGCAACTACACCGGAACAGTGGTGCCGTTACTTCAAAATGGCCCTACACGTAGTATAATGTAATAAAATCTTATACAATCATTTATCCATATAAATAACATGCTTTTGATGGTTTAGATCTTGAAAAAACTGCTCTGCAACTACACCGGAATAGTGGTGCGGTTGCTCCAAAAATGGCCCCTACACGTATTATAACGTAATAAAATTTTATATAATCATTTATCCATATAAATAACATGCTTTTGATGGTTTAGATCTTGAAAAAACTGCTCTGCAACTACACCGGAACAGTGGTTCGGTTACTCCAAAAATGGCCCGCAACGTTGTATAATGAAATAAAATTTTATATAATAATTTATTCATATAAATAATATGCTTTTCATGGTTTAGATCTTGAAAAAACTGCTCTGCAACTACACCGGAACAGTGGTGCCGTTCCTTCAAAAATGGCCCTACACGTGTTATAATGTAATAAAATTTTATATAATCATTTATCCATATTAATAAAATGCTTTTGATGGTTTAGATCTTGAAAAAAACTGCTCTGCAACTACACCAAAACAGTGGTGCGGTTGCTCCAAAAATGGCCCTACACGTAGTATAATGTAATAAAATTTTATATAATCATTTATTCATATAAATACTTGCTTTTGATGGTTTTAGATCTTGAAAAAACTGCTCTGCAACTACACCGGAATAGTGGTGCGGTTGCTCCAAAAATGGCCCTACACGTATTATAATGTAATAAAATTTTATATAATCATTTATCCATATAAATAACATGCTTTTGATGGTTTAGATCTTGAAAAAAACTGCTCTGCAACTACACCGGAACAGTGGTTCTGTTACTCCAAAAATGGCCCTACACGTTGTATAATGTAATAAAATTTTTATATAATCATTTATTCATATAAATAACATGCTTTTGATGGTTTAGATCTTGAAAAAACTGCTCTGCAACTACACCGGAACAGTGGTGCCGTTCCTTCAAAAATGGCCCTACACGTGTTATAATGTAATAAAATTTTATATAATCATTTATCCATATTAATAAAATGCTTTTGATGGTTTAGATCTTGAAAAAACTGCTCTGCAACTACACCAGAACAGTGGTGCGGTTGCTCCAAAAATGGCCCTACACGTAGTATAATGTAATAAAATTTTATATAATCATTTATTCATATAAATAACTTGCTTTTGATGGTTTAGATCTTGAAAAAACTTCTCTGCATCTACACCGGAACAGTGGTGCCGTTACTTCAAAAATGGCCCTACACGTGTTATAATGTAATAAAATTTTATATAATCATTTATCCATATAAATAACATGCTTTTGATGGTTTAGATCTTGAAAAAACTGCTCTGCAACTACATCGGAACAGTGATGCGGTTGCTCCAAAAATGGCCCTACACGTAGTATAATGTAATAAAATTTTATATAATCATTTATTCATATAAATAACTTGCTTTTGATGGTTTAGAGCTTGAAAAAACTGCTCTGCAACTACACCGGAACAGTGGTGCCGTTCCTTCAAAAATGGCCCTACACGTGTTATAATGTAATAAAATTTTATATAATCATTTATCCATATTAATAAAATGCTTTTGATGGTTTAGATCTTGAAAAAACTGCTCTGCAACTACACCAGAACAGTGGTGCGGTTGCTCCAAAAATTGCCCTACACGTAGTATAATGTAATAAAATTTTATATAATCATTTATTCATATAAATAACATGCTTTTGATGGTTTAGATCTTGAAAAAAACTGCTCTGCAACTACACCGGAATAGTGTGCGGTTGCTCCAAAAATGGCCCTACACGTATTATAATGTAATAAAATTTTATATAATCATTTATCCATATAAATAACATGCTTTTGATGGTTTAGATCTTGAAAAAACTGCTCTGCAACTACACCGGAACAGTGGTTCTGTTACTCCAAAAATGGCCCTACACGTTGTATAATGTAATAAAATTTTATATAATCATTTATTCATATAAATAACATGCTTTTGATGGTTTAGATCTTGAAAAAACTGCTCTGCAACTACACCCGGAACAGTGGTGCCGTTCCTTCTAAAATGGCCCTACACGTGTTATAATGTAATAAAATTTTATATAATCATTTATCCATATTAAATAAATGCTTTTGATGGTTTAGATCTTGAAAAAACTGCTCTGCAACTACACCAGAACAGTGGTGCGGTTGCTCCAAAAATGGCCCTACACGTAGTATAATGTAATAAAATTTTATATAATCATTTATTCATATAAATAACTTGCTTTTGATGGTTTAGATCTTGAAAAAACTTCTCTGCATCTACACCCGGAACAGTGGTGCCGTTACTTCAAAAATGGCCCTACACGTGTTATAATGTAATAAAATTTTATATAATCATTTATCCATATAAATAACATGCTTTTGATGGTTTAGATCTTGAAAAAACTGCTCTGCAACTACATCGGAACAGGATGCGGTTGCTCCAAAATTGGCCCTACACGTATTATAATGTAATAAAATTTTATATAATCATTTATCCATATAAATAACATGCTTTTGATGGTTTAGAGCTTGAAAAAAACTGCTCTGCAACTACAACCGGAACAGTGGTGCGGTTACTCCAAAAATGGCCCTACACGTTGTATAATGTAATAAAATTTTATATAATCATTTATTCATATAAATAACTTGCTTTTGATGGTTTAGATCTTGAAAAAACTGCTCTGCAACTACACCGGAACAGTGGTGCCGTTACTTCAAAAATGGCCCTACACGTGTTATAATGTAATAAAATATTATACAATCATTTATCCATATAAATAACATGCTTTTGATGGTTTAGATCTTGAAAAAATTGATCTACAACTACACCGGAATAGTGGTGCGGTTGCTCCAAAAATGGCCCTACACGTATTATAATGTAATAAAATTTTATATAATCATTTATCCATATAAATAACATGCTTTTGATGGTTTAGATCTTGAAAAAACTGCTCTGCAACTACACCGGAACAGTGGTGCGGTTACTCCAAAAATGGCCCTACACGTAGTATAATGTAATAAAATTTTATATAATCATTTATTCATATAAATAACTGCTTTTGATGGTTTAGATCTTGAAAAAACTGCTCTGCAACTACACCGGAACAGTGGTGCCGTTACTTCAAAAATGGCCCTACACGTGTTATAAGTCATAAAATTTATATAATCATTTATCCATATAAATAACATGCTTTTGATGGTTTAGATCTTGAAAAAACTGCTCTGCAACTACACCGGAACAGTGGTGCGGTTGCTGCAAAAAAGGCCCTACATGTATTATAATGTAATAAAATTTTATATAATCATTTATCATATAAATAACTTGCTTTTGATGGTTTAGATCTTGAAAAAACTGCTCTGCAACTACAGCGGAACAGTGAGCCGTTATTTCAAAAATGGCCCAACACGTGTTATAATCTAATAAAATTTTATATAATTATTTATCCATATAAATAACATGCTTTTGATGGTTTAGATCTTGAAAACAACTGCTCTGCAACTACACCGGAACCGTGGTGCGGTTACTCCTAAAATGGACCCTACACGAATTATAACGTTAATAAAATTTTATATAATCATTTATCCATATAATTAACATGCTTTGATGGTTTAGATCTTTAAAAAACTGCTCTGCAACTACACCGGAACAGTGGTGCGGTTACTCCAAAAATAGCCCTACACGTATTATAATGTAATAAAATTTATATAATCATTTATCCATATAAATAACATGCTTTTGATGGTTTAGATCTAGAAAAAACTGCTCTGCAACTACACCGGAACAGTGATGCAGTTGCTCCAAAAATGGCCCTACACGTATTATAATGTAATAAAATTTTATATAATCATTTATCATATAAATAACATGCTTTTGATGGTTTAGAGCTTGAAAAAACTGCTCTGCAACTACACCGGAACAGTGGTGCGGTTACTCCAAAAATGACCCTACACGTTGTATAATGTAATAAAATTTTATATAATCATTTATTCATATAAATAACTTGCTTTTGATGGTTTAGATCTTGAAAAAACTGCTCTGCAACTACACCGGAACAGTGGTGCGTTACTTCAAAAATGGCCCTACACGTGTTATAATGTAATAAAATTTTATACAATCATTTATCCATATAAATAACATGCTTTTGATGGTTTAGATCTTGAAAAAACTGCTCTACAACTACACCGGAATAGTGATGCGGTTGCTCCAAAAATGGCCCTACACGTATTATAATGTAATAAAATTTTATATAATCATTTATCCATATAAATAACATGCTTTTGATGGTTTAGATCTTGAAAAAAACTGCTCTGCAACTACACCGGAACAGTGGTGCGGTTACTCCAAAAATGGCCCTACACGTAGTATAATGTAATAAATTTTATATAATCATTTATCATATAAATAACATGCTTTTGATGGTTTAGATCTTGAAAAAACTGCTCTGCAACTACACCGGAACAGTGGTGCGGTTACTTCCAAAAATGGCCCTACACGTATTATAATGTAATAAAATTTTTATATAATCATTTATCCATATAAATAACATGCTTTTGATGGTTTAGATCTTGAAAAAACTGCTCTGCAACTACACCGGAACAGTGGTGCGGTTACTCCAAAAATGGCCCTACACGTATTATAATGTAATAAAATTTTATATAATCATTATTCATATAAATAACATGCTTTTGATGGTTTAGATCTTGAAAAAAACTGCTCTGCAACTACACCGGAACAGTGGTTGCCGTTATCTCAAAAATGGCCCTACACGTGTTATAATGTAATAAAATTTTATATAATCATTTATCCATATAAATAACATGCTTTTGATGGTTTAGATCTTGAAAAAACTGCTCTGCAACTACACCGGAACAGTGGTGCGGTTTCTCCAAAAATGGCCCTACACGAGAAATAATGTAATTAAAATTTTATATAATCATTTATTCCATATAAATAAACATGCTTTTGATGGTTTTGATCTTGAAAAAACTGCTCTGCAACTACACAGGAACAGTGGTGCGGTTGCTCCAAAAATGGCCCTACACGTAGTTATAATGTAATAAAATTTTATATAATCATTTATCCATATAAATAACTTGCTTTTGATGGTTTAGATCTTGAAAAAACTGCTCTGCAACTACACC